>PVIW01002466.1:183252-218090 GCA_004026585.1 Noctilio leporinus | reverse complement strand
TTTCAAATTTTTAATGTACACAGTGACAAAAAGGAAAAAAATACCACAGTAATTCTGGACACACGAATAATAATTAAGCAGCTCCATAAATCAAATCAGGCGTCATTATTTGCAATAAGGGCAATTCTTTCCATTCTCCACCAAATACTTAAGTTTCAATAGTATTAACATTAAAAGAAAACTCAGGCTGAAACCAAGTTGTGGGCTACGTCCCCAGCTGGGGGTGCGCAAGAGTTGACTGATTGATGTATCACTTGCATGTTGATGTTTCTCTCCCTCTCTTTCTCCCTCCCTTCCTCCCGCTCTGAAACTAAATAAAATATTCAAAATTTGCTTTATGGTGATGATCTAAAACCAAATCTGTAAGATCTCAAGGGTATGCCTATATGCATCCTTCTTCAGGTGTCCGTGGGCTACAGTGACTTATGCCCACCTGCAGGCAGTTCCTGCTACTGGAAAAGATCCACCCCGCTGCGTTCTCTTCAGCACGAGAACATTGGTGCGGGGAGGAGAGTGCAGAACAGTACCCTCTTTTTAACCTGTGGCTGTACCCTTTCCACCTCGGTACTCCTCCTGCACTGACCTGGCCCCCCCTGCGCCACCTCTAGAGCCTCTGGCTCTTTTCTCCCCAGACACTAATGCTCCTTCTTCTTTCCTGGCTGCCCTCAAGTGCTGCCCTCGTGGGGCCTGGCCTTCATTCTGGTCGTCACCACCCTTGCCCTACTCCCGGCCCTGCGCTTCTGTGGCATCTATGGGTACAGGTAAGAGGGGGACTCCATGATGGGTGAGGGTAGGAATCCCCAGGACCCCAGGGGCCACCGTAATCCCCTGGCTGATGGCTCCAGTCCCTGCTCTGCCACCCACTCCCTGGGGGTTCTTGGACAAATCTTGCCCTCGCCCTGGGCCTCAGTTTCCCCTCTATACATGAGCATGGGCAGCTGCCCTGAGGCTTCAGGTGGCTGTGACCTCCCTTCTGTCTTTCCAGGCTGAAACAGAAGTGGGAAGAGAAAATCCCCAACCCCAGTAAGAGCCACCTATTCCAGGTAATATCTGGCTGTGAGGGTAGCTGGGGTGATAAGGGCTCCTCTGTGCCAGTGCCCCTGTACCCATGCCCGCTCCTCCTTCCCTTCCTGGGGGGCGTTGAGACTGGGGCACAGGTGGCCAGGGGAGGGGTGGAAACTCTAAGAGCAAGCCCAGCACCTGCAAGTTCATCCCTGAAGACCCCTGGGCCCCTCGGATGCACAGGGCCCCCTGCCTCAGGGTCCCACATGGAGCGGAGGAGAGTTGAGTGTGGGGATGCAAAGGTGGGCTTGGGAGGGCTTCGTTTAACCAAGGGTGGTGGGAGGCAGCGCAGCACCCTGAGGATAGGAAAGCAGAGCTGAGCTTTGAGGGTTCCGGGTGGTGCCAGGCGGAAGGTCACTGTAGGCAAACGGCATGTGGGGCATGAGGCAGAGCCACTTCCTCGAGGCCGGAGGTGGGTGGACGTCGAGGCTGACCCGTCGTAGGAGGCTGAGGTGACCACAGGGTGACAGAGCCCTTTGGTCACTCAGGGCCGGCTCTGCGGGTGGAAGGGTCCCAAGCCTGGTGCGAGAAGTCCAGGGGGTGAGCTTGGGGGCAGCAACCCCCCTGATGAGCAGACTCACCAGAACAGGGACCCTGTCCTTCGATTCTGGAGCGGAAGACCCCAGGGAAGTCCCAGCCCCTTCTGGCCTCCCCGCCTGGCACCAGAAGGCCACGTGTGGTCCTGGCCATGCTGATTTTTGCTGTGTCTGAGGGCTCCCTGAACCCCCTGACCCCCACAGCCTTCCCCCACATCACCCCCTCGGGGCCCCACACCCGCAGACACAGATGTCCTTCTCTTGCAGAACGGGAATGCAGGACTCCGGCTCACGGACAGCATGTCTACCCTCACCAGCAGGAGTGCCTCCCACAAGGGGCCATGGGACAGCCACTTCCGTGGGCTGGACGAGTGAGTGTCTGGGCCTGGGATCCCTGGGAGGTGAGAGGGTGGCCCCACTGGGCACATTGGAGGCTCAGAGGAGGTGGCCTCTGGCCTGTGGCTCGGTATGAAGATGTCCAGAGGGTGGCTTGCGTTAAAGCAAGGAGCATCCCAGTTGGATGGCTAGGAGAACTTCCCGATGCCTACGCTAGCAAGAGCCATAGCTCAGGTCTAAGACAGAACCTTTCCCAGCCCTGCTGCCCAGGGACGCCCACATGGGGTGGCTGAGGAGCTGCAAATCCCTATGGTCAGCATCGGAGCCCCCAGCTCCCCATTAACCGCCGGAAGAAACCACTGCATGCTGGGGGTGGACTGGGCAGGCGCGGGCTGGGCACCGGCCTGAGCCCCAAGGCTGGGCCACGTTGAGGAACAGAGGGTGAGTGGGACACACCCGAGAGAGGAAGGCATTGATCAGAAGCATGGAGGCTGGAGGCCCAGATCCGTGGGGAGACAGAAGGAATATGGGGTTTCCTGCTCCAGGACCCCTGGCCCTGCGCTGTGATCTCTGTGAGCCCTGCTGGTCCCAGACCCTCCAGAGCCCCTCCTGCAGGAACTGACATGTCCCCCAGGGTGGTCTCAACATCTTTGCACCTGTTCCTCACACAGGGTGTCCCCTGTAGACTGCGTGCACAGCGAGGTGTCACCTCTCAATATAGAGGACCCTAAAAATGCCTACAACTCACCACCTGAGCCTGAATCGACTCCGGCCGCCTCAGATCTGCCAACGAAGCTGTCCCCAAGTCCCCTCCCCTGCCTGTCAGCCCCCTCAAGTCAGCCCCGTCAAGTCCAACGCAGGCTTGAGAGTCAGGTTTTTGGCTTCCACTTCAATGGCCCCTACCTGGGGTCGCCCCACAGCCTGTCCCTGCCTGAACTTGTGGGCCAGGAGGGGCTCCCACAGACGGACGTGAGCCAGCAGCCACTGCCCTCAGGGTCTCTGGAGTACATGTGCCTGCCTGAAGGGGGACAGGCACGGCTGGTCCCGCTGGCCCAGGTGATGAGACAGGGCCAGGCCGGGGGTCCCAAGGGAAGGGCCTGCTCTGGGGCTGAAGGGAGCCCCTCCCTGGAGTCAGGGACAGACCCTGCCCCTCCTGCACCTGGGCTCATGATGGGCAGTCAGGGCAGGAAGGACAGCTCCTCAGCCCTGTCTACTGGGCTTGGAGGCCCTCAGGACAGCGTTGTGGCCTCTGGTTATGTCAGCACCGCCGACCTGGAATTTTCCCCACCCATAGGGACACCAACTGCCTCCCAGGTTCCCCCTCTGGACCTCCCCTCAAACCAGAACCACAACCTCTGTCCTGGACTGGCCAGCAGGTCCCCTGAAGCCCTAGCCCCCATGAAGGCCGAGTTTGACAGCTATGTGGAGCTGCCTTCGGCCATGGGCCAGTCCCCCAAGTTCCCTCTGGGCAATCTCGGCCCTCCTGTATCCAGCAACCCAGTCCTGAGCCCAAGGGAGTCCCGGGTGGATGGGACCCCAGTCTCTCCACACCCCGAGGGGCTCCTGGTCCTGCAGCAGGTGGGTGACTACTGCTTCCTCCCTGGCACCGGGTCTGTCCCGCTCTCTCCCCAGAGTAAGTCCTCTTCTCCTGGACCCTGTCCTGAGATCAGGGACCTGGACCAGGTGTTCCAGGCCAAGAAGCCCCCGAGTCAGGCCCTCCCTCAGGTGCCAGCCATCCAGCTCTTCAAAGCCCTGAAGCAGCAGGACTACCTGTCGCTGTCTCCCTGGGATGTCAGCAGGCCTGGGGAGGTGTGCTGAGGGCCGGCAACCCCTGGGCGGACACGTGGAAGGACAATGTCTGCCTCCCTCCCGCCTGCCTCCCGCACCACCCTCATTTCTGCAAAGCCAAGGAAAGGAGACCAGGAAAACAAGCAAAGCATCTCACTTCTCACATGACCTTTAGCAAGGTCAAGCCCCAGGCCGCTCACAGGCACACACACCTTTTTCTTTCACATTCACGTATTTTTAGGTTCTGAATGATGAGGCCATTCCATACACGCTCCCTTCATTCGTTCTCCTTTTCCGTGTTACCGGGCTTCTCTGCTTTTGCTCATCTCTTCTTCCTCTTTTCCCTCGTCGATTATTGTTAGAGTGAGTTGGAGGTTCAAGCTACGCATGTGCTGAGAGGTCACGCCTCTGTCAGCCTGTCCTGACGCAGACATGTCTGGTCTGCACGTCTGGAGGACCTATTCCTGGGCACGAACGCAGGGCTCCAGGGCAGGTGCAGGAGGCCGGGGGCACCGGGGCGGGGCCCTGGGGTCAGGGGCTTGGAAGAACAGTGCAGGACTGCTCAGCTAGCGAGAAGCCCTGCTGGTCTCAGCAAGGAGATGAGATTGTCATCAGGGCCTCTGGACCTGCACTGGGGACAGGCCACTAACCTGAGCAGCGTGCAGTGCTGGTTTCTGCCTGATCTGCCTACACCCAGGCTGGTGGGGCCCGGAAAACCCAGGAAGAGAGGGGAGTGCGGAGGCCACATCTCCTGCGGAAAAGTCAGGAAGAACTGCTCAGCGAAGAGAAAGGATGGAAAGGACACGTCCACGGCTCCACTGCCCTTTGTGCAGGAGGAGCTGCAACTCTGACCGTGCAGGCACGTTGAGGGGCCCTGGGCCTGTGTCTGGGCCTAGCAGGGGACTATGGTTCTTTTAACACTTTGCCTTCCTGATATGCAAAAATGATGGCATTAAATTGTTCTAATTTTCATTAGTTGATAACTTTCCAGTTTGCACGTATTTCTATAGTTCATGGGCCCTGGTATCTTTTGTACTGGGCTAAGCTCGTCTTCTTCTTCATTTTTTTTTTTTTTTTAGGTTTTTATTTATTCACTTTTAGAGAGGGGGAGGGGAGGGAGAAAGTCAGAAACACCAGTGATTGGTTACCTCTCCAGCACCACCAACTGGGGACCTGGCTTGCAAGCCAGGCATATGCCCTGTGTGGGAATCGAACCAGCGACCCTGTGGTTCGCAGGCCAGGGCTCCATCCACTGAGCCGCACCAGCCAGGGCTGATGAAGTTCTTAAAGCTATTTACATACGGTCTTTCACAGGTGGTGCCAACTGTGTCCCCCTCATTCGTGGTTTGTCTGTGTATATGAGGTGTGGGGGCCGCACAGAATGCCCTGTTAAATCTCTCAGGGCACACCCGCCTGGCTCCAACGTTGGTGTCAAATTTACAAAGGGCTTCCCCACTTCAAAAGTGCATTTGTCCTGATTTATTCTTTTTCTAGTTCGTTTTGTGTTTCTGCCTTTTCGTGTAAAATTGTAATGATTTTGGAATCCTTACCTGGTGCTTTATCCACACATATGAGGTGGAGAGATAGCCTTCTGTTGTCCCCCAGGGAGTGGCCCAGGTGTCTTTGCATTATTGGTTGAATCACCCCTTTTTCCTTCATGTACCTGAAATGCCACTTTTTTTTTTTAATTTTTTAAAAAAGATTTTATTCATTATTTTTAGAGAGCAGGGCAGGGAAGGAGGAAAAAAGGGGAGAAACACCAATGTGTGGTTGCCTTTCACCTGCCTCCAGCTATGGACCTGGCTGGAGACCTGGCTTGCAACCTGGTTATGTTGCCCTGGCTGGGAATCGAACCATCGACCTCTGGGTTCACAGGCTGGCACCTATCCGCTGAGCCACCAGCCAGGGCTTGAAATGCCACTTTTATGATAGAGAAAGTCCCCGTTTGCACTGAGTCAGTTTCTAGGCTTTCTAATTTATTACATTGTTCTCTGACTGGCACTGTTTTAATTATTCCTTCTAGCTTTGGAATGTGTTTTAACATGTGGCAGAGCCAATGTTCATGTTGCTTTTGCTCACAAATCCATGTTCATTGCAGCAATGTCCGTGGGTTGAAGAAAATTATAAGCTTCAATATTCACCAATAGTGAAATTAATAACAACGCTTTTTGTATATTCTAAAGTAGAAACCTGTGTCAGAAATGAATGAGGTGGACCCCCATGTATTAGAAGGAAGCCCAAGCTATTAATTCCAAAGTGTTTGAGCATTGTTAACTGAAAAAAATTACAATAAAATATTTTTTTATTATAAAACCAAGCCCTAAACTCACATGGATATGTTGCATCGTTTGGGAAAAGGTATGACTTGAACCCTCAGTTCCAAACTCAAGAAGGATGAGTTTGGGACAGTTGAAATGAGACCAGAAATGCTGTGCCTGAGAGAGAAGAAGTAGGAGTTTTTAGGAACAAGCCAGGAGGAAGTGAGGAGAGCTGACCAGGAAAGAATGGGCATAAAGGATATACTCGTGCTAAAAAAAAAATTACTTGTTGGAATTCTGATTTAACTGGGTGCCTGTGTTTGCTTTATAATGAAAGGGGGAGACCTAGGTAAGAGGCTGAGTTCCCCATAAAAATAACTGAGAATTATTGAGAGCTTATTCCTGGCAGATGCCGCCCAATTAATTTAGCAGGATCAGTCCTTTAAACTCCATAACCCTCTGAAGCGGATACAAGGAACCCCAGCATAAGACAGTTGTCAGGTTCCTAACAAATGCTGTGGTATGTGAATCTGTGGTATACAAGACAAACAACTAGTACAAAAGAGGGGGTTAGCTTCCCAAAGTTAAAAAATACACTATATTTTTATAATTAAGAGGAATATCTTTATTAAAGCAAGTTTCACCAAAAGCATAACATACTAATATATATTAAATAATGTTTTCTACATCATCACTGCTAAACACCATTAACTGAGGGTGTTTTCTTTCTCTTTCTTTTTTTAAATATCATGTAGTTCTTTTTTTTTTTAAGATTCTTAGTTATTATTTTTAGAGAGAGGGGAAGGGAGAGAGACAGAGAGGGAGAGAGTTATCAATGTATGGTTATTTTTCACCTGCCTCCAGCTACAATCTGCCTGGAGACCTAGCTTGCAACCTGGTTATGTGCCCTGGGTGGGAATGGAACCAGTGACCTTTGGGTTCTCAGGCCGGCACCTTATCCACTGTGCCACCAGCCAGGGCTGAGGATGTTTTCTTTTTGACAAGATATCTTCATCCTCTGACATTTCTTCAGCATTATCTTCCCATGGATCCTGTACTTTTTGCAAAAAAAGTATGTTGTTTTAGATTGCTTGCTTTTAGCTGAGAGATCTTTATAAATTTTGTTAAATGGTGCTAAGCACTTATGAAGTTCTCTCTTTAACTTTGTGCTTCTTTTGTGGAAGAATCTTCATTTAGGAAATACAGCACCAGCTGTTTGGCTAAATCTAGGCCTTTCTTTATGTTTTTTAGAGTAAAGTGTTTAACTTCCCCATTTTCACCTGTGCTATCATCCCCTGAATTATCGTGGCCTATTCCAGATGTCATTTCCACCAAATTTGCTTCGTTGGCTCCTTCCACCAGGAATTCTCGAGTATCTTCAACAGTCATATTGTCAAAACCTTCCCCCTCGAGACTTAGCAAGTTCTACAGCTGCATCCGTTGTGTTTGGCTGACTCTATTAGAGTTTCACTTTGAATTGACTCCAGCCATGTATTTTTCCAACAAGCACATCATGTCAGTTTTACTTCTTTGATGGAAGAATTTATGAGATTAACACAGTCCAAATTTGTACCAAGTTTCCACGCCTCCATGGCTTCTATAGATTCATCGTTCCTTCAAACCCCATTGTCATGATTTTCTAATATAATTAGTCTTCAATGGAGCTATAATTTCCTGATCTAACCGTTAAAATTTAAAAAGTTGTATTTGGTGGTGAAGAAAGTTATTTTGACATTCGGGTGATTTAAAGCTTTCGGATGGCATTATCCAATATTCATAGAACTTTAAAAATCTAGATTTTTCTGCTTTAAGTAGTTCTCCCTATTTGGTACAAAACATTTTAAAAACCACATTTTAAGTAATTCAGTGATTACCCAAGCTTTTCTATTTGCCGTCCAACATACCAGTAAATTGCTCTAATTTATGTTTTTCATTGCATTGAGGATTGAGAGATTTATCAACCAGCATAGGTTTTACCAGATGATTGCCTGAAGCATGACAGCACGCAAGTAATGTTATGTGGTCTTTTAATGCCTTAAAACCTGATGGAACCTTTTCATTTTCTGAAATAAATGTTCTCGGGGGCAATTTTTTCCATCAGTGGCTGGACTCGTCAGCATTAAAAACCCGATGTCTTGAATATCCACCCTGTTCAATAATTTATTGCAATTTCTTTGGATAAATTTCAGCCACTTCTTTATCAGCTGAGGCACTTTCCTTGTATTTTTAGGTTTTGTAATGAGAAATGTTTTCTAAAATGGTCTAACCACTCTTTGCTAGCAACATAGTCAGGGTTAACAGAAGATTCTCCGTGTCCCTTTAAGTGATTAGAGATTTTTAAAGCCCCATATTTAATAATATTGGTGTCCAGTGGCATCTGTTTTTATTGAACAGTCATCAGTCCAGATACCAAGGGCTATTTCCATCTTCTCGAGTATTGGTGCTCTGGGATGAGATGTCATACTTGCAGAGACAGAACCACCAGCAGCAATGGACGCTCTAATTTTATGTTCATTTTTCTGTAGAATCTGGATTGTTGCCTCATTTAAATACAAGGTTTTTTGACATATAATACTTTTCCCCCCTCTTTGACTCGACCCAAAATCTGTCATTTCTGTTCTTATGAGATGAACTGTCTTTTAAAAGGTACTTTTCCATTTCCACTAGACATAGTTCAGGGCTACAAATTAATTCACAAAAATGAAAAATGTAATTAACATTTTTTAAAAAAAGGTTGAATAATACCCCCCAAAATTTAATCTATGTACAATGAAATAAAAAGAAAAACACAGAATTTTAAAATGTATGTACTTAATATTCTATGAACAGAATGGATTTAAAATTCTAATAAATTTCTTAATTCTGCAGGCAAATCTGATCAGACATCCATGCTGGAATGAAAAATTTCAGATGAGAAATCCTTTGCTCTTAAAAGCTTTTATTATGTTCTGTGTTATTCAAGGATTTCCCTAATGTCAAATGAGATATTATCTGCTCTTAAAAGCTCTTATTATGCTTCGTATTATCCAGGAACATCCCTAAATTTGAATGAAATATTTTTTTGCTCTTCAAATCTCTTATTACACTCCAGGTTGTTCAGGGATTTCTCTAATTCTTAAACTGTGTTAGAGTGAAACCGTATCATAAAAGTGCCATGTTATACAGGAGTTGCCTGTTCTATCTTTATCCTACCCTTTTGTGAGGAAACTACAGCACAGAGAGGTTACATAACTTGTCCAAGGTCAACCAGCGGGTACTGACTGAGTCAGCTGCCTGGGAGTCTGGGCTCAGGTCTTTTCAAGAGGTCAGCCCCTAACCTCCTCAAGTCCCCAGGGCACACCTGCTCATTTGACACCCCCAGGCTCTCCCTGTCCCTTCTGTCCCAGTCTCCCCACCCTCCGCTGCTCGACACCCGACCAGTCAGCCAGTCCCCTCCATCAGGCCATATCTCTGTAGTGGGACAGGGCAATTCTCTGCTGGAGTCTCCAGGTGGTGGCAGTGAGCCTGTCATGCTTCCTATTTCTATGACGTTGTTAGGAAACTGAGAGGCGGAAAGAGGAAGTGGTTGCCCAGGCTATTTCTGTGCAAGTGACTCTTCCTAAGATCACCCAGCTTCTTAGAACTGGGGGCCAATGATATCAACTTTCATGATAAACTTCACTGATTTTGCAAATGTTCCTTCTGCCAAAAGTACTTCCACCCCATTTCTGTCTTCCAGCAAACTCCTACACATCTTCCCCCAACCATGCCCCTCCAGCTGTCAGCTCAATCCAAAGTTCCTCCTTGCAGCCTCCCCTGAGGCCCGGGAGGGTGAGGGGTGCAGGGCGGAGGCGGCTGTCATATGCAGAGCAGGAGAGAGCCAAAGCCATGTGCACCTGGGCTGAGCATTCACCTCCACCGCTGCTCAGTGTGATACTATGGATCGAAGGTTCCCCCTACCATTCCTACGGTGAACCCCAACCCCCAGTGCAACTCTTGAAGACAAGGCCTTATGGAGGTAACTCAAGTGAAGGCGGTGCCCTGACCCAATGGGATTGAACTGAACCGGCCGGTATCTTGCTCTGAGTCTTCTAAGCTCTGGGACTATGAGAAAAAGAAATGTCTATTGTTTCAGCCACACAGTCCGTGGTGTTTAGCTGAGCAAAACCATAAGCAAACTCAGACAGTGAGTTAATGCCAACTACCTGCATGTTGGTTTAAGCCTCGGGACCCTCCTCAGTTCCTTAGCGGTGATCATCCACGAACATCAGAGAGGGTTGGAAGGACGTCAGTGAGCTGATGCCCTGCCCCTGCCATGGAGCCCTCAGCAGTGTGGGCTGCAATCACTGTTATTCCCCCTGGTTCCTCCGGCACCCTCTGCCTTCCCACACTGTCCTAGTGTCCTTCATTTTCATGGACACCCCACCCTGGTTACTGTCTCTTTCCTGGGTTGTCTGCACACTCCCTGGCAGAGACAGCACTTAGGCCCGTGTGGAATGAGTGTGTGACCAAATGAACACACGAGTGAGTGAGTGAATGAATGAATGAATGAATGACTCCCTGAGGACAGAGACTCGGGAGCTCACATCCCCTCCCGTCTCTCTCTGGTTCGGTCCAGCCAGGGAAAGGACTGGACACACGAACTGCGGAGCCTCACCTGCTGAATGTAGACCCCAGGGAGTCCTGATGTTTGGAATTCAGACATTGGTATGTGCTTCTTTCCCTGCCTGTTTCCTGCCATGGGGAAAAGGGACAGGCAGAGGCTAGAGAAAAGATGGGAAACTGTTGGCATTATGTCCTCATGGGTGTTTGATCCCTTCCTGCCAGGAAGGGCACACCTGGCCAGGAAGAATGTAAAATGCCTTCTCCTGGTGGGGGAAGTCCTGGCTTGAGGACGGGAATGGGCTCAGCCTGGAGGAGGGGGTGCGTGTGAGGACCCCGCTGTGGGATCCAGTGTTCCCCATGCTACCCCCATTGCCACCAGGAACGTGCCTCCCCTGCTGGTGAGGGTGCAGCTCAGTCTCTGGCTTCCCTGAGTGACAGGAACTGGCCCCTGGCGAGGCGGCAATGAAATGGTAAACGGAAAATGCAACACAGAAATTCCCAAAGCAAAAGCTTCTTATAAACACCGCCATAATTACAAACTTTAAACTAGTATGTTTTTATAATCACATTAAAATACAAAACAATGAAATCTCTAAAAATTAAACAATAACAAAGGAATTCTGTGGGAAGTCCTGGGTCTGGCTAGGACCATCAGCTGTAGGATAAATTTGGGGAAGTGGTATCAAGAGAAACAATGCTCTGTAATGATTAGTGAGCTGTATAGCTGGAGCTGGCCGATCTGAGTTCAAATCTTAGCTCTGCCACCTGCTGCTGTGTGACCGTGGGCAAGTTACTTAACCACGCTGTGCCTCAGTTTTCTATTATGTCAAATGGGATACTAATAGTTCCTTGCCCTGTTACAAAGATTTATTAGTAGGTACATATAGAGCACTTGGGACAGAGCATGGTATGTAGGCATTCATTCTGTGTGAGGTAGTTGTGGCTACTGAAGGCACTGGTGGCATCTCAGATGGCATCTGAAAGACCCCATTTTTCTTTCTTTTTTTTTTCTTTAAAGATTCTATATATTTTTCTAAGAGAGAGGGGAAGGGAGAGAGGTAGAGAGGGAGAGAAACATCCATGTATGGGTGCCTTTCACCTGCCGCCAGCTAAGGACCTAGTTGGAAGACCTGGCTTGCAACCTGGTTGGGTGCCCTGGCGGGGGAATCGAACCAGCGACCTTTGGGTTTGCAGGGCAGCACCTATCCACTGAGCCACCAGCCAGGGCCTAGATGCCATTTTTCAGTCCCTGTGCAACAGTTCCCTCAGCATGCGCCCCAGCCATGCTTCCTCGTTTCATCCGCATGTTTGATGAAGTAAGTCTCTAAGCCAAGGTTTTCTGTCCCCAGACTTGTCCCTGAAGGGGAGCAACTCCCTGGCTATTTCCTCTAATAAATTCCATGACATGGAATCCACATGTGACCCCCTCTAGGGCAGGTGAATCTCTAACCCACCCTCACTTCCTTCTCATTTGTCCTGTTGACTTTCTCCACTTCTGCCAGTTTCTTTCTGATAAACTGCAAGCTGCTTTATTATTTAGTATTTATTTATTTTGCGCGCGCGCACGAGAGAGGGAGAGAGAGAGAGAGAGAGAGAAAGAGAGAGAGAGACATCCATGTATGGTTGCCTTTCCCCTGCCTCCAGCCATGGACCTGGCTGGAGACCTGGCTTGCAACCTGGTTATGTGCCCTGGCTGGGAATCAAACCAGCGACCTTTGGGTTCACAGGTCGGCGCCTTATCCATTGAGTCACTAGCCAGGGCCATGCAAGCCCCTTTTCAGTCAGATTGGGGTCAGAAGGGGAGCTGAGAGGTCAGCAGGAAAAGAAGGACCCTGGGTGGGACAGGGACCAATGGGGCGGGGACCTGGGTGTGAAAGGGAAAAGGATCATGTCTTTGAACCTAAGGCAGAGATGCAGCCGATCTATGCAGGAAAGTTGACTTGGGGTCTCTCCTTCCACTTGGGTGGGTGTTGGGGGTGAGTTCGGGTTAAAAATAAGATGAGGAGATTTAGGTGGGTTCCCAGGTAAGGACCTCACAACAGAAATGCTGAGCTCCGAGAAGGGCAGTTAGAAACATTCAGGACATTTGAAGTCCCAGGGACGGGCCCAAATTCCCTTTCCCTCTGCCCCAGGAAGCCTGTCTTGGGTTAGAGCCCAGATTACAGCTCCAGCCGCCTCGTGGCCCCTACCTGGCTGTGTCACCAAGGGCGTGCCATTTGCTGTCTCTGGCCTGCCTTTAGAGGTCGCCTCACCTGAGACAGGTGACTCACAGATGGCATTTGCCAGCCCATGGCCCAAGCCCAGCCCCTGCAGGCCTGTGTCACAGCCATCGCTTTCCTGATACCAACATCTTGGATCCAGTGATAAATCTGAAACATTACGCAGCAGAAATGGAACATTTCTGCAAGTTTATTATTCTCAATGTCAGCCTCGAAACTTGAAATGCTGGCGTTTGTCTGGGTAATAATAACAGTTTCTCGGCGCTGTCGGAGCTCCTGGGTTTCCCCTCGGCCTGTCTCCTGTGGCGCTGATAAGAAGCCCTGTTCAACCCGCACACCAGACAAAACCCCTCCTCTGTGGAGGATCATTTGGGTAGGAGTTGCGGGCAAGGCGCTTCTAGCAGGACTCCAGGCTCAGGATTGACGTCTGGGGCAGAGCCCAGAAACCTCCATCTTGAGCTTCTGAAAATGGCCGGCGGTCAGGAGCAGTTACTTCTACAAGCATTTTGCTCACATGTGAGCCTCCAAAGACTCAGAGCGCTGTTGTCTTGCAGTTTGAATAATAACAGTGTTTTTGGGGTGCCTGGTTTAACCTGTAACGCTGTCTCCCTTCTTCCTTCTCCTCTTCATCTTCACCATGTCTGCCTCCAAAATAATTCATCACCGATCGTGACTAATTTTGATCTTTTGTCTCTGTGAAAGTCAGACGTGGCAACATGGACCTGCTGCTTCTCATTTAGTCTCACAAGATGCGAGCAATTCTCCAGCAGGACCTTTTGTGAAGGATCTATGACCTACAAGGAATCAAATCTCTAAAAAATGAAACAGAATCCTTTTTTAAAAGATTTTATTTATTTATTATCTTTAGATAAAGGGAAGGAAGGGAGAGAGGGAGAGAAACATCAATGTGTGGTTGTCTCTTGTGGGCCCCCAACTGGAGACCTGGCCAGCAACCCAGGCCTGTGCCCTGACTGGGAATCAAACAGACAACCCTTTGGTTCACAGGCCATGTTCAATGCACTGAGCCTCACCAGTCAGAGCAAAATAGAATTTTTAAAGGGACCCTTGTCCATGGAAGAAATGCTAGTATTCTCAATCTATAGAGATTAGAATTATAACATAACTAAATCTCTATTTTCTATCTTTTATTATTTAAATTGTACAATTTCAGGGCCCTGGCTGGTGGTACAGTGGATAAGGAGCTGGCCTGCAAACCCAAAGGTTGCTGGTTCGATTCCCAGCCAGGGCAACATAACCAGGTTGCAAGCCGGGTCTCCAGCCAGCTCTGTAGCTGGTGGCAGGTGAAAGGCAACCATACATTGATGTCTCTCTCCCTCTCTGACTCTCTCCCTTCCCTTCTCTCTAAAAATAATAAAATAAAATCTTAAAATATATATATATATAAATTGTACAAGTTCACATGATTTATATTTTTCCTGAAATTGTGATCAAATACACTCCCTTAATATTTATAGTAACTGTCAACCAATTTCCCAATTCAACTGTTTAAAGCTTTTACTGTGTTCCGTAAATTAACGGCTTTCAAGATTATTATTTGGTTCAGCCTTTTACTCTTGAAATAATGTTATACTTCAACCGAAGGATTTTGTTTCAGCATAAAAAGTACATAAGAAAACCCATCGCAAGGAGGAAAAGGAGCCGTAGATAGGAACCTCTAGCTTCAGCAGGGCTCAGAGAGGCATGGTGGGTACTAAAACAATAAAGAAAAGGAAAAAAGCAGTGGCTGTGGCCACAGAAGTCAGGGTACTGGTTTGAGGGCTCAGAGATGTGGCTGGGAGCAGCATGTGGAGGGCTGTGGGTGGCTGGCAGGTCCGATCTGCTGTCCTGGGAAGGCAAGTCCAAGGACATTCGCCTCATAATGGCTTAAGCTAAACATGTTTCATGTGCTTTGGAGTACTTGTATTGTATTTAACAGTAAGACAACGTTTTATTTTTTTATTATTTTTTATTTTTTAAAAAGATTTTATTTCATTATTTTTAGAAAGAGGGGAAGGGAGAGAGGCAGAGAGGGAGACATCAATGTATAATTGCCTTTCACCTGCCTCCAGCCACAGACCTGGCTGGAGACCTGGCTTGCAACCTGGTTATGTGCCCTGGCTGGGAATTGAACCTGCGACCTTTGGGTTCTCAGGCCAGCGCCTTATCCACTGTGCTACCAGCCAGGGCCTATGTTTTATTTTTAAAGGATAACATTTCAGTGTGGAAATAAGATAAACAAAAACCGGGACTATGACAAATAATCTCAAAGGGCTACCTTTTATAAATATCGTTTCCTACCTGTCAGCCTTCGTCCCTGTTCTGCCCTTTTCCCCCTGGCCATGGTTCACTCCTGCTTGAGTTTCAACCCTTCACTCTGGCTCAGTCTCTCCTCCCATCTCCCTCCTGACACACTGCCCCCCAGGGTGCCAAGGCCTCCCCCAGTCCTCTGCTGCAATCACACACACACACACACACACACACACACCCCAAATTGAAATTCTCTTCTCACTCACTTGTCTTTCTCATTCTGCTGCTGTGAACAGCCTGGAGCAGGAGCCTAGCGTGAGCCCAGGCCTAGAGTAGACATCCAATAAATTAGGTTTAAACTTAACACTCCTATCTGTTCCAATAATAGCCCAGGTCCCACTTAATGGCTTTCAATGATTATTCAAGGAAGGCAATATACCTTTTAAGAATTTTAATGGTCAAGCTCAGTGGATAGGCACCAGCCTGCAAATACAAAAGTCACTGGTTCGATTCCCAGCCAGGGCACATAACCAGGTTGCAAGCCAGGTCTCCAGCCAGGTTCATAGCTGGAAGCAGGTGAAAGGCAACCATACATTGAAGTCTCTCTCCCTCTCTGCCTCTCCCTCTTCCCCTCTCTCTAAAAAATAATAAATAAAATCTTTTTTAAAAAAAAGAATTTTTATGGTCAGAAAGGGTGCCTCTGGCTGATGGCATTACAGGTTGAAGATGTCCATCCAAAAGTCTACGGGGTTATTCACCTGTGCATTTTCCTTAGGGAATGAGAGCTCAGGTGACTCCCATGTTCCCTTTTGGTGAAACATGATTGACTTTCGCTGCAAATTATAGCTCATTATACCCCCCAGGCTTCCCTAGTTTTGAAAATGAATGCTCAGTTGTCACCTTGCCTGCTGAAACGGGCTGCAGTCAGTTGCTTCTGCAGATGGCAGAGCAGGTGCCCCGGCACACAGGCCCTTCTGCGCCGGACCGCAGCTCCTCCTGTGAACAGGTGGAATGCATTTCTCCTCCCCTTGGGTCTGCCCCCAGGCCCTGACGGTCCCCTGCAGCCAGGATCTACTCACCTGTCTCCCCCAGGTTTCTGCCAAACCCCAAGTGGTACCTCCCTGGGCCCCTCCTGGCGTGGTCAGCCCTGTGTAGCCTCCATCTTAATCTCTCGAGGGACATGCTTACTCTGCCTCTGCCCCATCCAGCACTACTAACTCAAAGAATCAAATTGTACGAAGGACAGAGAGGGTGAGAGGTTTGAACTACCCACAGTCCTGGGTCAGGCGGGTCTCATGCTGCGCCCCGCTCCCCGTCTGTGTGTTTGGAGCTAGGTAGGCACTTGGTGTGTGCGGTCTGGGCACCCCATGGGACCTGGGCAGGTCCTTGCCAGTGGTGGCGATTGAGGGGACTCCCAGGACAGGGAAGGAGCCCTCATGGGCTTTGAGCTTCTCTGATCCCTCCGCCAGCTCCCAGACCACGGCCAATGTCACATGCTCCCCATGGCTATGCCGCTGCATTGGCGACTCTGCCCACTAGCCCTCCATGAGAGACAGCTCCATGCCTTAAGCCACTCACAGAATCTGTCCCCAACTCTCTGGTGACCAGCAGTGACCTGCCTGCCTCCTGCTCCCGGACCCTCGTCTCCCCTTGAATGCCGGTTCCCCGCGGCCTAGCTGGAGGCTGAGATCTTTCCTCAGCCGTAGGACCAGCCCTGAGCCAAGCAAGGCAGGAGCGGCGGCACAGGGCCAGAGCGGTTCCCCGCCCCCGTGAACCTCCCATCTTACTCCCAAGCACTGGGGCCCCCTCGTACCAGCCTCTGACGGCATTTTTCCTGCCTCCTTCCCCATTTTCTATAATAACATGTGTTGCACTTTCAATCAGAAAATTTTAAACAGAAAAAATACTAAAAAGGAATGGGAAAAAATGAATTGGGTGAATATATAAGCACGGGAGAATGGACCAATCCTTTAAAGGCTGTTGCTTTGGTAAATCTCCTAGCTTTCTGGAAAGGGGTCGATTCCAGGAATGACTTAATGACACCCATTTCCTCCACCGTCACCCCTTCCCGTCCTCGGCTGAACTTGGCTCGGCTTGGTGCTGCCACCTAGAGGTCGGCAGCAGGTATTACTGCACCTCATCTGTCGGCGCAGCCCCTCCAGGGGCCGTTTCCAGTTTTCCGTTTTCCTCTTCAGCCATCGGTTTCAGGGCTGAGCCTGGAGCTTCGTGGGAGTCCAGGGGAAGACAAGACAGGAGGAAAGAGCAAGACCTAATACGACAGAGAACTGTGTGTGTGCATCTGTTCAAAAATTGTTAAGCATTTCAAAACCAGGACAGTAGAGCATTAAACCAAGCGTGGGGCCCTTCTGAGCGTGGGGCCTCGTGCAACTGCGTGGGTTACACATGCAGGAAGCTGTCCATGCTTGCACACTTGGATTTAGATGTGTGCACGTTAGTGGTGCTTTCGTACGCTGTGCACGTGTGTGTGTGCTAACATACATGTCTGTGTGTGTGTAGTGCGTGGATGCGCACCCATCTGAGGCGGTGTGAATACACATTTGCTTAGGTGACCGCGTATGCCCGTCTCAGGTGTGTGTGTGAGAGAGAGAGGAGGTTCTGTGTTCCAGGACAGGTGAGCCTCGGGTCTCTGACTCAGGCCCCCAGGGAATGGGTGAAACCGCTGGCTTCTCGGCAGGACCTGTAACAGGTGCCGCCAGGCCCAGCCCACCGAGACCTCCGAACTTGGGCAGGTAAGGACTCTGTCCCAACCTCCCACACTAAGAGACGGGACTAAACTCTGGCGGGGCTTCCAGCAGCGCAAGGCTGTGACTGAAATGCCAGCCTGAGGAAGTTTGAGCTGTCAGGACAATCATCTGTTCTAGAGGACACCTGACAACAGCCCCCGTCCCTTCCTTCCTTCCTTCCTTCCTTCCTTCCTTCCTTCCTTCCTTCCTTCCTTCCTTCCTTCAAGCATCCACTAAAAAGGGAGTGTTTTCTCAGGGACCTGAATGAAAGCCATTCCTTCAAAATGCCACCATCAGGAGGGAGAGGCCTGTGTCTCCCAGTCTCTGTGGGAAAACAGGATTCCAGCTTCCGTACCAGCTGGCCTGCAAGTGCCACTGGCCTCATCATGTCAACAGATCCGCGATTTGGAAATTTGCACTCAAGCCCCAATGTCTCCTCCTCCTCACCCCCTTGTTCTCCCTTTAAAACACGCAGCCACCCCTGCGCAGAGGGAAGGGACTCAACTCCTCCCCCTGCCATCAGACGTTACCCAATGAGATCTGCTGGCACCATGTCCCCTATGTCTAGGTTTGCTTCCCTTTGACACCACACCCCGGCCGCCTTTCAGTTTCTAGGTCATAGGACCTGCCTTCTACCTGCCACTGCCTGCCTGGCCTCCCACCAGGGACACACCCTGGCTCCATTGCAAAAGGCTGCAATACCAGGGAGTGGGCATCCCCAAAAGCAGCCCTCACCGCACCCCCCTCGAGTGGGATCATTCTGAGGTCATGGGCCCACACCGCTTCCCAGCATTCCTTGGGGGAACTAAGTTCCTTCCTTCCTAGTGATAACTTACTTAACAACGTATGTTTTATAGGCTTCCTTGCTTCTCTCACTTCTCCACTCCCCAACCGTCATCTCTCACTAAGGCCCCCAGGTAAATCCTTGCCGAGATCCTTGCCCACGTCTGCTTCAGCGAAGCCAAACTCGGAGGCTGTCCCCGGAGGCTTAGCCCGGGACAGCTGGGCTGTCCCCCAGGGACCGTCTTCAGGTGTGGCTCTTAAATGTCTCTGCTCAGCCAGCTGACCACGCACAAGGCAGCTGCCCAGTGGGTAATGTGCCTATCTGACTTCTTAAGGCCAAGCCTAGCCCAGGCTCCAAGGATGGGGACACCCTGGGGTCTGATTTCCGACCCTACAATTTCTGACTCCCATCTCCCCCCTCAGCTTTCCAGCTTCCCAGCTGAAAGGTTTCCTCCCCCCGCCTACCCTTCTTTGCATCTTTCTTCTACAATGACTTCTGGCCCTGACTGGCGTGGCTCTGTTAGTTGGGCATTGTTCTGCCAACCTAAAGGTCGCCGCCTGGATTTCCGGTCAGGGCACATGTCTGGGTTGCAGACCCCCGGTTGGGGTGTGCGAGAGGCAGCTAATGGGTGTTTCTCCCTTTCTCTGTCCCCCTCTCGCCCTCTCTCTCTAAGAATAAATAAAAGCCTTTAAAATGATTTCTGGGGAGCAAGAGTGCAGGGAAGACAGCTGCATGTCCTTTATTAAGCACTACACCGTGCTTGATACTACACAGTGGGTTCTCTGCCCGGCTCAGAGCCGGCTTCCTAGCCTCACCCCGCGCCGGGCTCGCCATTGAGCCACGTCCACAGGCAGAATCCCCACTCCCCACTCCACCCCTGCAGCTGTGTTAGCCAGGGTGACTGTGCGACACTACTTCACTTTCCGTCATGTGCCTCAGTCTCCCCACTTGTTAATAAGGTGCTTCAGGGGTCTCTAAAGACCTTCCAGCCTTTGCCCTCATGGGTCCTCTTTAGCTGAAAACATAATCTCCGTGTGAACGTCCCCTCTGGACTGCAGGCGCGTTCTGGAAGCCTTGCCCCTTTCCCACACTCAATCCTGAGAAAACCATAGTTTACACCTCCTCAGAGCAATATGTAACCTACTGGTTAAAGACATAGACGGGGAAATTCAAATCCTAGCTCTGGCACTTACTGGCTGTGTGACCTCGGGGCAGTCACTGGGCCTCTCTGTGCATCGATGTCCAAATGGGGACAATACAGGTACTTACCTCGCAGGGGCAAGCGAGTGAAGCCCCGTCTCAGTGCTAGCTGTTATTCCCAAAGGGGTCACCTGTGTTCAAGTCCCTTAAGGCTGAGGAACTAGTCTCCACAGTGACTCAGCTTTTCTGTGGTAAACATTGTTGGGAAGCCTGGAGAGTGGGGAGTTACCCTGGGCAAAGGGAGGAAAAGACCTGACAAAAGCAAAACAAAGCCCAGGGGAAGTCCCTAGGGGTCACAGGTTAAGCCAATTGAGGAAGAAGTATACCCAGAGGGCTTACCGGCCCAGAGACAGCAGAGAGGCGCCTGGGAGCCAGACGCCACTGCTGACCTCCAAAGCCAGCAGTCTCAAATGTCCTTCCCTGGCACCTGGAATGTTCTACTCCACTAGTCTTCACCAGGACCCCGATCTGTTGCAAGGCTCCAGCAATGTCACCGCTCCCCAGTTCCCTGTGGCCTGGGCCAATGCTTCACAGCCCCTAAGTCCCACGCTGGAGACCCAGCCCCTTCCCAACACACCCACCCACCCACACACACACACACACACACACTCTCTCGCCCCATCTGTTCCTGACTGTCTCACTCCCTTGTATGGTGTGAGTCTGTTCTTCCCTTGTCACAACCTAGCCCAGGAGCCCTCTGATCACAGGACTACATCCCTTTCACCCCCATGACGCCAAGTACCCAGCACATAGTAAGTGTTCAGCAAACACCAGGCCACTGGAAAGAGCTTACCACTGGCTATCATGGCCTGGGGCAGGTCACCCTCCTGCTTATATGCCCAGTGAGCTGGCAGCTCAGCGGTGAGCAGGAGGCTGGGATAGCCCTCCGCTGACTTCTGCAGGACCAGCCAGAAACTCACCCACCTTGCTCGTAGGGCAGGCCCAGGCCTACTCCGATGGGCTACCTGCTCCCCAGGGCGGGACCCCTGCAGAGCTGGCCAGAGGGAGACACAGTTCTCTATGAGCCTTGATAATGAACATCCTGGTGTACATGTCAGTCCATTCACACACACACACACACACACCAAAACTCTACTCTTTCCAAGGTGACTTCCCAGGCTTCCGAACCAGCAATTTTAATAAAATTATGATGATTGTCACAGCTATTTGTGGCTTGCTCTGTCTGTGCCTGGCACAGTGGGGGACAGTGACACATTGGGACAGTGACACAGGGACAATTGGGAATGATACAACGAACTTAAGCAAATTTCAGGTTTAAGAAATCTTGCACAAAATAAACCTGTTTATTGTTATTTAAACAGCCTAACCCAAATTCATCTGTCAATCGGACAAAAATGGAGTTCTGTGATGAAAGTGGGAAGTCCAGTGAGGGAAAGGAATGTCACAGGGTGATCTAGTCATAGATTCCTCACTGGGCAGATAAAGGTGGGTAGTTCCGTCCCAGGAATGTAACTTCTTTAGTAAAAAGGTTTATTTTTGCCTTAAGCAAGCCCCGTCCCTTGTTCTTATGCATCTAGGGAAACACACCCTTGAAATGCCAGAGTAACCCCCATTCCCAGATCCCTTGAAGGTGTAAGCAAGAGCCTGCAGGAAGCACATAATCTTGTTGATTAGTCTGTACCTTGCTTTTTCCCACCTTCATGTGATTTTCCTTACACTCCTTCGTTAATTCAAAATGTATAAAAGAAACTGCAAAACTGCCGTTTTCCATTTGAGATCTTGCCTCCAGGCAATTGTCCTCAGTTTGGGCCAAATAAAATCTTACAAACATTCTTTCCAGATTTGGATGTTCCTATCCTGACAGCACCTATTCACACGTCCCAATGTTCCTTGAAACACATCGTTGGGGCACGTGGACCTGAAGGAAGGAAAAAGAAAAAGCATCTATTACACACCTGTAAGAGGGCTATGCAGTGCGCACGGGCCCAGATGTGCATTTTCTAGGGTAACCCTGATGCTGACCTCTGAGAAAGAAGTTACTGCCCCTGCTGTGAATGAGAAGCAGGCTTTTACAAGTGAGATGGCCTTCACAGCCCAGTTAGGGAGTCACCTAGGGCTGCAGAGTCTCCTGTTGTCTCCCTACCACAAACCAGCAGCTGGATTTTCCTCTGCATTCGCTGCAGCCCCTGCTTGCTCCAGTGGACCACAGACACTATGATTCCTAAAGGGATAAAAGGAAAGGACTGTGCCGGCCACCCTGCACTATTCCTAACAGTTTGGATTTGCAGCCCTGGCCAACATGGACTGTTTACTTCCTGGTTAGCTATAACGCTAACTGGGCCTCAGTTTCCTCATCTATAAAATGGAGATATTGATGGAGGCAGGAAAGGCATGGTTACAAAGATGTAACTAAGTGATCTCTAAATTCCCTCTTTAGCATGGATTTATGAGCGCTAAGTACTAGGCCTGCAATTTAGAGACACTGCCACCAGGGGGCGAGCTGCACTAGGAATATAACCACGTGGTGCTGGTCAACTGAGAGACTCCTACCCTCGGTGGTCAGAGCAGAAATTATGAAGCCAGATCCAAATCACTAAGAGAAAAGAAGGCCCTGCATGAACTGAAGATGCAATGACTTCTCCACCATGTGAGTTTATGCTACTTAAGATCTAGTCCCTGCACATCCTTGAACCTTAAGAGTTACTAGGAATTCCACCATCGAGGGACCTCAGGAGCATGAAGAACAAGGGACACTGTTGGAAACAGTGTTCATAAAGACTTTATTTAAGTTTTAAAAGCCAATGCATGTTTTATTTTGCCAAGATTACAACTTCTGTCTCTTCAAAGTATTCAATAATTTAATGGGGTTCCGCTTAATGTTCTGAGATGAAATCTTTAACGAAAGCCAAGTGGTGAAACTTGTATCACATGTTCAGTTATGCCAACATTGTAATTGCTCAACTCCCCAGCATTCTGTTCCTCGGCCGCTATTCCCAGCACTGGCATTCTCTCCGAGGACATGGTGGCTTTCTCTCACAGCTGTACAAAGCGAAGTTATATCTGCAAAGGGCAAAGCTCACTATAATGTGAAGCTGAATTTCTGCAGCATCCTTACAACTCACCTTCCAAACCCTCATTAACGGGACCCATGAGCAATGGAGTGGCTGTGTGCGTGCCTCCTGAAGGTTGTCTGAATGGCAGGGTTCATACCATGGAGCTCATTCTCCAGATTGTCATCTCCACCCACTAAGATACATTGTGAGATCTTTCTGTGCTTATGTTTATGTCACCGCGGCTCATTCCTTTCCATGGCTCTGCATGACCCCGTTTGTCCACCCCCCTGCTCACAGACATGTGCATTGCTTTGCAATTACAAACAATGCTGCAATGAATCTCTGCACAGGGCCCCTGGTGTGCATGGTTGAGTTCCTCTAGGCTACGTGGAAATAGAATTTCAAGTTAATATCATTTCAATTTTGCTAAACTCTTCCTTGCCGTTCTGTGCTCATAACTCATGGAAGGCATGAGAGTTCCCATTTCCACCTTCTCACCTATACTTGCATGTTAATATTTTCTACAGGATGAATTTATTGCTTTAATTTGCATCCCTCTGATTAATGAGGATATTGAGCATCCTTTCAAGTCTTCATTGTGGTTTCTTCAGTCATTATTAACCCTTTATGTAAGCTCCTGGGGGAGGACCGGAGCCCCACACCTTAAGCCCTCATGGGGCACCCTCAGCCCCATCAGACCATAGATTTTCCCCACCAACCTCCTCTCCAAGTTAACATGCTTCCACCTCTGCAACTCCCCAAACCTGCTGTCCTGGAGCTTTGTCCATACTGTGCCCTCTGCCTAGAATGCTATGCCTCTCCCAGTGCACCTGAGCGAACCCACTCATCCCAGGAGCCACCTCCTCTAGGCCTTCTAGAATTACTGGCTGCTGTCTCATGCCAGGTTCTTTTTTGTGCTTTCATTGGCCCCATATGAACTTCTTGCTGCAAATGTAAAACTTCTGAGCAGCTGCTTACTGGTGATGTATCCCCCCACTGGACTCTGGATCCAGAGAGGACAGGTGCCATGTCTGAACTTGCAGTTCACTGAACAGGGCTGGACAGACAGGGTAGGTGCACAGTTATTGTTAGTCAGATGGACGGGTGGTGCTCAAAGCCAGCCTCTTCCATATCAGCCTCTGCGGACCGTCCAGTCCGTGAGGACAAGGCCTGCAGTAGGTTCATGTCACTGTTCCCCACAGTGCCTAACAGGGTCAAGTGTTTTTGGCACTTGGTATGTATTGATTGACATGACTGTGTGATTGCCGAGTAGCATAGAACATGGCTTTGCTCAGAAATTCTTGGATTTTCAACCCCCACTTCCTGTTGGCATCATTTTGGGCAATTTACAGTCTCTCCAAGCCTGTTTCCTCATCTTCATAAAGAGGAAGGTAATAGCTCTATGGACTGGGGTAAGGATGAGAAGAGGTTGTGCATGAAATGCATCTGACACATTATCATATGCATCTGGCATATCATAACTTCCATGTCCAAAGGGTTCGGGGTTCGCTCCCGCCACAATACGCTGGGTGGTTCACTTTTTCAGTTGTCATATGTGATGAGCCAGTAGTAGCTACTCAGTAAAGCATGGCTGTCCATGAATGAGGACAGTGTCTTGCAGAAACCAGGTACTCAACAAGGAAGTTGACCTGAACTTGGCACCATGCACATAGTAGGTAGTCAATAAATATTAAGTCAAGCTAGATTTGCCTCTCTGCACTGTATCCTGCTCCAATGCTACCTTTAAGAAGTCATTCTGGCTCTGGCTGGTGGCACAGTGGATAAGGCGCCGGCCTGTGAACCCAAAGGTCGCTGGTTCCATTCCCAGCCAGGGAACATAACCAGGTTGCAAGCCAGGTCTCCAGCCAGGTCTGTAGCTGGAGGCAGGTGAAAGGCAACTATACATTGATGCTTCTCTCCCTCTCTTCCTCTCTCCCATCCCCTCTCTCTGAAAAATAATAAATAAACTCTTTTTTAAAATAATAAAAATAGATTAAAATGTTTTTTTTTAATGTCATTCTATTGGTGGGAAAAGAGGCAGCCCCCCTTCTCCTGCTAGTAATCTTGTTTGATTTTTCTGATGTATGATGATCACCGGTGGTCCCCAATGAACCAATCCTGCCCACAGAAAAACCCTAGGATGGTCTCCTCCCACTATGAGTCTGGGCTTGACTACATGACTTTTTGACCACAGGGACATTAACAAGCCAGTGCAAGGTGTGCTAAGTTCTTGCACATAGACTCTTATCCCCTTGAAAGGCTTCTTCTTAGAACCCAGTCACCATGCCAGGGAGAAGCTCATGCTAGCCACAGAGGGTGGTGCCCAGCCAGCCCCCAGAGGCAGAACTCATCCTGGCTGAGGCACCTGGTGCGTGAGAGAAGCAGCCGTCTTCACAGCTGATGCCACGTGGAACAGAAATTAACCACACCGGCTGAACCCTGCCCAAATTGCAATCGTAAGCAAATAAATGGTTGCTGTTCTTTTAAGCCACGAGGCTTTGGGGTGATTTGAAACAGCAGCTAACCCAGAAGGGAGCAACCCAGTGATGTGAGGGTAAGGTGTGCTGCTGGCGTGGCACCCCAACAGCCGACGTGCTTCAGGAAGACTGGCCTCTCTAACCTGAAACCCCTTCTCTGGGGTCCTTTTCCCTAAGGCCCCAATCCCCACAGCCCTCCCCTGTTGTTAGCAGGGACCCTCGTGGGTAAAAAGTAAGGTTAGTTCTCTAAACAGATGTCCACACTCACATTATAAGAAGTCCAAGCCCTGGCTGGTGGCTCAGCGGAAAGGCACACCAGCCTGTGACCCCAAAAGGTCACTGGTTTGATTCCCAGCCAGGGCACATAATCAAGTTGCAATGAAGAGCAACCAGCCCTGGCTGGTAGCACAGTGGCTAAGGCGCCGGCTTGCGAACCCAAAGGTCGCAGGTTCGATTTCCCAGCCAGGGCACATGGCCAGGTTGCAAGCCAGGTCTCCAGTCAGGTCTGTGGCTGGAGGCAGGTGAAACGCAACCATACATTGATGTCTCTCTCCCTCTCTGCCTCTCTCCCTTCCCCTCTTTCTAAAAATAATGAAATAAAATCTTAATACTTTAAAAAAAAAAAAAGAAAAGCAACCATATATTGATGTTTCTTCCCCTCTCTGCCTCCCTCCCTTCCCCTCTAAAAATAATAAAATCTTAAAAAAAAAAAAAAGAGAGAGAGAGAGAGAGAGATAAGTCCAGAGGTGGGTGGTTCATGGCCAGGTGAGTGGGCAGTTCGGTGAGGTTCCCTGAGGACCAAGATTGTGCAGGACCCAGGAACAGTGCGGGGTGAACTCTTTCTCGCCCAATACAACAGCAGAGCTGTTCCCCACCCTCCTAGTAGAGAAAAGATCACACACACACACACACACACACACACACACACACAATCTTCCCTCGCGTCTCATTGCACAAATTGAGTCACATGCTCATTTCTAGACCAATCATTTGTGTAGGGAGAGGTATCACGTACTCTGAGATCAATCAAAATGACCCCTGGATTTGACAGAGATGTGACCAATTCCTCTGAAGTCCCTGGGCTCGTAGGGAAGACATAGGTGTCTGGGAATTATTGGGGCCCTGCTAGGGAGTGCACACAAGGTATGATCCAGCAGTGTCCACCGTAGGACCCCTGCACACAGGGCATGAGGGAGAGGCCCTGCACATGGGTCCCGAGACAGACACCACTCAGCTCTCACGATCTTTCCTGGAACTATGGGGGAAGGTAGGGATGTGGGGGGTGGAGTTGTCTATGGGGACAGTTGAGTCCCTCAGGGCTCTGTCCTCCCTTGGTTGGCCTCTCCAGAATTGCACATCTGCCCCTACCCCAGCATGAACAGAGGCACCAAGCTGGGGGGAGAAGGGTTTAGGTTTGTGCCTTTCTTTATTGTTAATTTTATTGTTAATACTTCCTCTGAGTGGAGGGCACCACTTCTGGGTTGTATTTAGTACTTCGAGGTCTTGCTTTTTTCTCCATATTTCTCATCCAGTGCTTTCTGCAAGTTCATGTTCATCGCATTTTTCTGGTGCCACCGTCCTGTGGAGAGCAGGGCAGAAGCCAGACGGAATCACGTGGAGGCCCTCTGGCACCAGAAGACGACTGAGGCCCACTGCTCACACCCAAGGCTCTCCTTGCTGCTCTGGTTTCCCTCTGGACCTTGTGGCCAACACACCCCGCCCAGGGAGGGGAGTCCCCAGTGCCCCCGCCCCCAGCTCCCGCATACCCAGATCATCAGTCTTCCTGCCGTGCCAATGCTCTGTGTCCCGCACTGACTTCTCAATCACCTCTGGGGTGTAGGAGGCCTTCATGAGGCTCTTCATCTCCTCGGAGGCCCCTGTGAAACCCCATAAAGACACCCCCAGAAGCCCCAAGTCACCGAGGTCAGCTGCTCTGCGTTCCTACCTGGACCTTAGTTTCCCCTATGGAGGGTGGATTGGTTGGGGGGTAAGGCAGAGGATGGCAGGCCTCAGGGCCATCATTTATAGACAGTGTGGCCTCAGACAAGTTCTCAACCTCTCAGAGCTTTGGTCTCTGTATCTGTTCAAAGGAAGAAAATGATCTTGCATGAGCAACATTACAGCACTGGAAATTCATTGACGCATCTGGCATGCGGCCATTAACACCTGTGTTTTCACAAAATGTATTTCTGTCTTGAGTTACAACACATGTGAGGAAATAAGTTACCATGAAAAAGAATCAGCAGAAACATCCCAAAGCAGGACCAAATCCCAAACGATAGCAAGATTTGAATAATCAGCTACATAGTATAAAATAAGTATATTTAATGTTTGGAGTTATGAACGAAAATAAGTGTATAAGCAAAGAATAAGAAAAGTACCCTGAAAGAGAAGATTAGTGAAAATAAAAGCAGATGGAATTTCAGAAATGAAATATGTAATAATTTAAAAATCAGTGAATAAGAGGTCTGAGATTTCATTGAAATAATCTGGGGTGGATGAGTAATAAAGATGAAACAAGTGTGGCCATGTTTTAATAATTATTGAAGCCGGGTGATGAGAGGAACCTCTGTTCATTACTCCTCTCTCTACTTTTCTGAGTTAAAATTAACATCATAATGTTTGCAAAACAAATTCAATGGACAGGTAAAATAGCAGATTGGATACAGCTGAGAAAAATGGTAAACTGAAATATATGACTAAAAAATTAACTAGAATTCAGCACACTGGGGGAAAGATGTTAAAAACACGAAAAAGCTGTTAAATGAAGGTTAATGAGAAGGCCTAACATACATCTAATTGAAGTTCTAAAGGAGCAACTGGGGGGAGTGGAGAAAGGCAATATTTGAAGATAATGGCTGAGATTTTCCCAAAATTGATGAAATACATGAATCCTTAGATTCAAAAATAATATTGTAATTTTCCAACCAGGATAAGTAAAAATAATTCCTTACCAGGTATAGCCAACTATAATTTAAAACACCAGAGACAGAGAAATCTTAAAAGTAGCCACAGAGAAAACACAGATTACTTTCAGAGAATAACAATAAATTTGATAACCATCAAAGCCAGAAGGAAATGAATTAACATTATCAAAGTGTTGACAGAAAACAATTGCCCACCTAGAACTGTTTACAATAACTATCTACTAAAAATGAGGATGAAATAAAGACTTTTTATGGACCCAAAATTTACCAACAAGAGAATCTAACCAAAAAAATCTAAACATATTTTTAAAAAGAAAATAAAAAGGATCCCAGAAGGAAGATCTGAGTGAGATACATGAAGGAACAGTAGGCAAAGAAAATGAAAACCTTGAGTAAATCTAAATTACATCAGTTATAATAACAGTACTAATGTCAAGTTTATGGAGGACAATGATGATGGCAATGATTGCTAACCATTTTCCAAGATTGACTAGAGCTAAGTACATAGTACTCAGAGTTTCACAGAGCTTAGTGAATCTTCTCAACAGCCCCAAGTGGTAGGTATGATTATTACCTCCATGTTATTGTTGAAGTCACTGAAGCACAGAAAGGTTAAGTCACTTACCTAAAGTCACACAGCTGATAGGCAAAAGATTTAGGACTCAAACCCAGACCCTGCGACTCCAGAAATCCATGGTTTAGACTAGTTCATATATGTAAAATTAAAATTCTGTAAAATAATAGCGTAAGCTGAGATGGGAGTGGAGAACATAAAGGTGAAACCTAATGTTTTATATTAGTCAGAAAAACTAAAGACCTTGGTTAACTTTAGAATTTATGACTCTGCTTGTAGAAATGTCAAAGGTAACCACTGAAAGAATAAGGAGAGTAAGGGCAAAATTACATTGGGAGGGGAAAAAAGTTCCCATGAATCCAAAGTACGAAAGAAGGGGAAGGAAAAAAGCATCATAGAAAAGGCAGCACAAATAGACAACACAAAATAAAGTCACAGGAATGAATCCCAATCTATTGGTAATTAGAATAAATACACGTGGACTAACCATTGATTTAAAAAAAACAAATGATCAGAGTACTGAAAAATTTTCCAGTTACATATTATTTAAAACATATTTAGGCCCCTGGCTGGTAGCACAGTGGATAAGGCCCTGGCCTGCGAACCCAAAGGTTGCAGGTTCGATTCCCCAGCCAGGGCACATAACCAGGAACATCATTTAGTAATGAATATTAGCAAAGAATATTAACGGGGAATTAGATGATTTGTAGAGAAATAATTAACAAGCCTGCTCTATTAGACAAACAGAATCCTGAACCCAAGAGATTTTTTTCCAAACACATCGATCATCTACAAACTGGACCAGCGCCTGGGCTCTTGAGCAAATTCCCACAATTTCAAACAACTGAAATCATTATAGGCCGTGTTGTCTGAGGCAACATGCCATCACGCTGGAAACCAGCTTTATTAAAAGCAGCGTTTACTGCGTTTGGCAGGCATGGCTTCGCGTGCTTACATAACAGAAAGTTAAAGTTAGAAATGTGGGCTGAAGCCCTGGGCAGGACAGGGATCGGATATCCAAGCAAGGTGCCACGCAGGCTCCAGCGGCTCCCAGTGAAAAGCCCAGGACAAGCGGGGTCCTCAGCATGGCCCCTCTCTCTGCCCAAGTGTTCTCCCTCCAGCACCCCACAGCCTGACCTGCCCGCCTCCTGCAGGCCTCTCCGCACATGTCACCTGCTTTGCGAGGTCTAGCTAGCCGGACGATTTAACAGCACTCAGGGGCTCGTACAAAGGGGCTGACACGAAAGAAAAGCAAAGGGCTGTTGACAAAAGCCAGTGTTGCAGCTGCAAGAAGGGCAGCAGCTTCCCAGGCTCCTGCGAAACCCCACCTGTGAGGTGGCAGGCGGCCACTGACTACTCTGTGGACGGCACATGTAGGATTTACACACTCTTCTTCTACGTGGGTGGTGGTTTCCAGTTGTTTTTTTAAAAAAAGATAATGCATTTATGCTCGTTTAAATGCAGGAATACAAGTTTGGCTTAATATTAGGAACTCAATAGAATTTACCACATTGCCCTGGCTGGTGGCACAGTGGATAAGGTGCCGGCCTATGAACCCAAAGGTCGCTGGTTCGATTCCCAGCCAGGGCACATAACCAGGTTGCAAGCCAGGTCTACAGCCGGGTCTGTAGCTGGAGGCAGGTGAAAGGCAACCATACATTGATGTCTCTCTCCCTCTCTGCCTCTCTCTCTTCCCCTCTTTCTAAAAATAATAAAATAAAAATTTAAAAAAAACTCAGTTTAAAAATAAAGAAATAAAATATTTAAAGTAAAGTAGTACTTGGCACATGCTACATGCTTTGCATAAATGTAGCCATTATTATTATTTAAAAGAAGCCCCAAAGAATTTATAAATTATTGAAATTAATAAGTGAGCTGAGTAAGGCTTCTGGATATAAGATTAATGTATAAAAATTAACATTGCCCCTGTGCGACCTGCAAACCCAGGGGTCACTGGTTCAATTCCCCATCCAGGGCACATAACCAGGTTGCAAGCCAGCTCTCCAGCCAGGTCCGTAGCTGGAGGCAGGTGAAAGGCAACCATACATTGATGTCTCTCTCCCTCTCTGTTTCTCTCCCTTCCCTTCTCTCTAAAAAATAATAAATAAATCTTTTTAAAAATTGTCCTTGTGTATATAAACAGGAAATTTAGAAAATGTAACTTTAAAAGATACCATTTGCAATAAACAGTGAAAAGAGGTTTTTCTAAATAAATCTAATGAAAAACTCTATAATCTTTATAGAATAAAATTAGAAAATGTTATTGACAGATATTGAAGGAAGAATAAAATTAATGGAGCTGAATAGCGTACTCGGTGGATTGGAAAATTCATTATTCTAAAACTGAAAACTGCCCCTAAGCTGAGTTGTTGATTCAATGCACTTCCAATCAAAATCTCAACAGTGCTTTTCATGGAAACTGGTAAATTGATTCTAGAATTTGTTTGGAAGCGACAAGGACCTAGAAGAGCTAAGACATTAGCTGGAGGCAGTGGTGTGGGGGTGGGGGCAGTTACCCAACCAGATACCTGTCTGCTCATAATACCTTGGGAATTAAAAGCACAACATTAGACCAGGGAGCCTGGAAACTGATCACAATGGGTCCCAGCTGTCCCCAACCCCAGGTTACGCACGGGGAAGGAAAGATAAGACTCTTCAATAAAAGGGCCTGAAGCAATTAGTAATTCACATAAAGGAGGAATTAAAAATGACTTCCTGCTTCATACTAAAAGCAGAAATCAGTTCCAGGGAGATGAAAGGCTTAAATTCAAAAAGCAAAGCCAAACATTTTCAGGAGGCCGTAGAAAAGATGATCTTTATGGCTCCACATGGTGTAGGGTTTCTTCAGCCCCTGCCTTCTGGAATTGGCTCTAGGACTTAGAGCCATCCTTCCAGTTCTTCAGGTCTCAGACCTTGACATCGACCTGAATTCCTCTGGTACATGCCCCAAATGCACTCACGAGCTGTTCTGTCTGCTCTACCTTCCACAGATGCCCAGAATCCTCCTACTATAGCACACCACCTTCACCATGACCTTCCTGGGTCGCCACGCTGTGCAGCAGTGCCCTCCAGGGTCACACAGCACGCCACCCTGCCCCCAGACCAAGCCACCACCACCTGTCCCACCTGGATTTTTGCAGTCACCTCCTCACTGCTCACCCTGTTCTTCCCCAGCTTCCCACATCTCTTCCCCACACAGCAACTGGAGTAACCGTTTAACGTTACTGGATGCCATCAACATCCAACAATGATTCTCTCGCGTACGGACCCTTCCTGGCTTCCCATCTCACTAAGACAAAAGGCTCTCCCTAGCTTTCCCCACCTCACCCACTTCCTTCCTAGTTCCTGTCCCTCGTGTCCAGCTGCGGAGCCTCAGCTACCTGCAACACCAGGTGGGCGGAAACCGAGGGACACCGGCGGAACCACGCTGCCAGGGAGAGGTGCACTAAAGGTGACGTCCAGATTCACAGCGCATTGCCACTATCTGGCGTATGAATCCGTCCCCGGCCGGTGTGTGAGACAACACCGTGACACCAGTCAGTCAGTCAGTCAGTCCAGGAAAACGTAACCACCCACTCCGGGAGCGACAGGCTGGGTGATGGGTACACAGGTTTGTTTTATCTTATTCCTTGACGTTTGGTAGACATTACTATATGAGGTTGTACAGGAGAACTTCCCGGTGATGGTTGTTAAGAGGCAAGTGGGAGGCTGATTCCGGAGGCCAGAACGGGACAATGGGAGCTGTATTCTCTCTCCCCTCCCCCAGCACCACCTCTTCTCCAAGCTCAAAGGAAAACCCGGAAAGTTCCGGTGGCTGTCTGGTTCCTTGGGGAACAGGGCTCTGAGCCAGGTGAGGAGGTCTGCCAGGCCCCGGGGCAGGACACTGGAGAGGGCCTGGGGAGAGGGAGGAGTTAGGAAGAGGCCCCACAAAGCCTGACTTTCTACACGGACTGTGACCCAGAGAGAAGCCCCTGTATGCGGGCTGCAGACCCCCATCTGAGCAATTCATGAACCACTTGGGAACAGGGTCACAGCTAGGCAGCCCACGGAAGCCTAGGGGTGGGGGTGGGGTTCAGAGGCAGGAGAAAAACCTAAATTTGAGCTTCAGATCCACCTCCCACTACTGGGAGGTCCTGGGCAAACTATTTCCGACCAGTCTGCGAGATGGAGGTACCAGAACACCCCCTGTAATAAACAGGGTGACCCACAGGACACTGTCAGAGTCTCCAACCCACCCTTGTCCCCAGGTGGTGCCACCACCGCTCTGGGAAGGAAAACTCCCAGCCTGCCTGCTACTGAGCCCTCACTGCATGTCACACCCGCCCCCTTCAGCAGGTCCTGCCTGTGACCAGAGTGGGCCGTGTCGTCATAGTGGCCTCATACCAAGAAGGTGACTCAGGCTGAGAGAGGTTAAGTGTCCTGTGTGAGGCCACACGCAGTAAGTGGTTGACCTGAGCCTTGAACCAGAAACCTGGTGTTGCTGTGGCCAAAGCTGTCCAGACCAAGGGCACCTGAGTCCTGGGCCATTAGGACACCAGGGGTGCTTTGGGGAGGGAGGAGATGACAGCCAACTGAGACAGGTGACCTGTACGGCAAGGACAGAATTGCCAGGGACTGGACATTCAGAGCGCAGGCGCTTGGTGACCGTCAAATGAGCATCCCCGGGTGTGTGTCCTGGACCATGGAGGTCCAGGAAGGGGTAGACACCTGGCCCCCTGGGGACCTTGGGTATTCATAGCCCTTGCCCTTGCCCTTGGACCTGACCTTGAAACAAGTTGGACCGCATGTTATAGCCCAGATCATAGTAGTCTGAGAAGGTGGAAGCGATTTTCACAGAACTCCGGCTCTCGCTGGGCCACGAGTTTACCTTCTTCTGGCCCTCAAAGACTTCACCAATGGCCTTTCGAGCCTGCGCCGGGAGGGACGGAGAAGGACAAGGGACAGAGAAGCAGGGTGAAGCCTTCGATGTCCCCTTTAAACTCCCTGACCCTGCCTTCACCGCCCCTACCCCACCCTTAGCCTGCAGCCTGCAGCCAACACCCAGGGCTGGGGAGCTGGAAGCCTGAAGCCCCCTCCACCCTCTCCCCCCACCCACCTCCCCCCTGGGCTTCCATGTCAGAGATGATGGTGATCATAGACCTCGTCCTGCATAAACCTGTTGGGTACCTCACTGGGAGGGGTCTCTCTAAGGTGATATTTCTCCGGCCATTTCATAAAACAGGAGGGCCGGTACTCAGGGCAGGGACTCGGCGTCCACACACCTGGGGACTCACAGAGCCTGGCCTGCCTCCTAGACCCAAGGTGGCACACACATCAGCTCTCGGAGCCACCTGGGACAGCCTGGAAGCCAGCTCCTTCCTTTGGCCAGCGTGGAAACTGAGGCCCAGAATGGTTGACCCCAGGGAGAGGGGCCAGGAAACCTGGGTTTGAGTCCCAATTCTGCCACATACCAGCTGCTGACTTCCGGTGAGTCTCTGCCCCTCTCTGGGCCTCTCAGAGGAGAGAGATGTTACCTTCCAAAGGCCGAGAGGGGCCGAGACATCGGGACCGCACCTCAAACTGGGACAAGATACTCCAAGTAAGGCAGGACATTTAGGATTGTAACCTCCCCCGCCTTAAAAGATGACAAATGTTAGGGGACGCAGCCTACAGTCTCTTGATTCTGGGTCTTCGACTTGCTCAGGATGGCCCTGAGCAGATCCTATCACCTGTTTGAGCCCTGATTTACTATCTGTTAAAAAAGAAAAAGCAAATCGCTCCTCAGCCATTGGCTAAGATGAAGCGTAGGGAGCTATACCCATCCATTTAACATCCAACGCAGCCTCCGAGGACAGCATCTTAACTGAGCGCAGGGAGAGGGACTAGGAGCTTGTGCTGTCTGCCTGCTGCACCGACCTGTATTTCAGCACACTCCCTTGGGGAGGGAAGGAAGGAAGGAAGGAAGGAAGGAAGGAAGGAAGGAAGGAAGGAAGGAAGGAGGAAGGAAGGAGAAAGAAAGGAAGGAAGGAAGGGAGATGAAAGGAAGGAAGGAAGGAGAAAGAAAGAAAGGAAGGAAGGGAGATGAAAGGAAGGAAGGAAGGAAGGAAGG
>PVIW01002466.1:0-183152 GCA_004026585.1 Noctilio leporinus | reverse complement strand
GATGAAAGGAAGGAAGGAAGGAAGAAGGAAGGAAGGAGAAAGAAAGAAAGGAAGGAAGGGAGATGAAAGGAAGGAAGGAAGGAAGGAAGGAAGGGAGATGAAAGGAAGGAAGGAAGGGAGAAGAAAGGAAGGAAGGAAGGAAGGAAGGAAGGAAGGAAGGAAGGAAGGAACTCCTGCCCAGCCTACCGTACAACGTAGTTGCCACCAGTGTGGAGAAGGTGGCTTTGAAAATGTGTCTCAGAATGCCGGCGTAGGAAGAACCCTTAGTGTTCGGCCAGAAATGGCAGATGACCTTTACCTCAAGTTCCCATTGATCAGGAATAACTCCCTAAAGTGGTGTGCAAGGTAGGGGAAGGGGTCAGCCCTGATCAGCAGACGAGAAGAGTTGAGGGGCGCACAGAGGGGTCTAGTCCAACGGCCTCACTCTACGGAGGTATAGCCTAAAGCCCAGAGAGGTGAAGTGACTTATTCGAAGTCACCCAACACTCGGGGCAGAGCCAGGACTCGAACTCAAGTCTTCTGGTCCCCAGTCAATGCTATCCATCTAATTATGCAACGCTGCCTCCTTTAGATCTGGGTGAGTGAAAAGCACCCAATTCAAACACAAGAGTTACAGCTGCCAAGTCATTAAGAGCTCCAGAACCTGCTGGCCCAGGGTGGGTCCTCATCCTACATGCCCAGCGTAAATTTAATTAACCCTTCCTAAGCCTTGGGCTCCTGATCCTTAAGATGCGTATGATAGTACCTTTCTTGATGGGAAAATGAAATGTATTATTATACATGACGAGTTTAAACAGTGCCTAGTGCCTGGCCCACAGCAAGTGCTCAGTAAACACCACTGTGTGGTGCTATTATTCCAGGGACTCTCCTCTCCAGAGGTTCCTTTGGGCTCCTCACTGTAAGTCTCCATGCATCACCCCCCTGCCCTCCTTGGCCCCCTGTGTCCCCTGCTGCCACCTGCTCCTCGGAGACCAGCTGGTCCACCACGTCGCTCCCAAACTTGTGGCGAATGTTGTCAGGAATAACGCTGCTCCTCTGGCCCTGGGCCCCCAAATCAGAGCCGTGTTGCCGCCCCTGGCACGGCTGAGCCCCTTCTTGGGAAGCGACCCTGCTCTCCCTTGAGGAGGGCATGTGGTCCCCCTTCTTCAGTGACCCGGGCCGTGAATCCATTCCAGAGGAGCTCCTGCTGACCGCTGAGCGGGTTCGAGGCCAGACCCCCTCCTGGTAGGGCAGGGATGGCTGTGGGGAGACTGGGGCCTGGTACTTGAACTTGGAGGTATCCAAGGGGCTGTGGGCAGTTCTCCTGGGGTCCGGGTCCTGCTGGCCTGTCGTGTCGCTTAGATGGGCTCTGGCCACAGTGGTTGTTCCTGAGCAGGGGGAAGAGGGAGAGGAGGAGACAGACAGACAAATGCAGATCACAGAAGGCAGGAAGGGGGCGTGGGGGAGGGACAGAGCACCAGAGATCCAGGGCAGAACAAGGGACAGGGAACAGGGAGGCGTCCCGGGAGCCAAAGCGTGGGTGGGAAATTTGGAGAGAGACAAAGGAAGAAGGTGGCTCAGCTGCCAAGTCTCCCATGGAACAGGGTGGTTCCACTCGGTTTGTGACAATCGGGAAGCTGGCACGGGGTACAACTTGGCTTGGCCGAGTGACATGGCTGGGAAGGACCAGAGCTGGGTCCGGGCCTGTCTTTGCTCCCCATTCTGAGCTGCTTCCCAAGCCCGGTTCCCTGCTCTCACATTGTGCCTCCTCCCCCGCTCCTTCCACCCGCATTCCTGCCCCTGACTCCCAGTCCCAGGGGGTCTCCTGCCCCCAGCCTGTGCAGCCTTCTCTTCATCCTCCGTCCCACCCCTCCACAGCCTGGGAGGTCCCACCCCCCAGCACCTGCCCAGACTGGTCCTGCCACCCTTCTTTCCCCTAAACAAAACCCCCGCAGTTCCTCTGCACGCAGTCCCAGCAGGAGGTCCTCCCTGACACCCACCCAAGCCTTGGGCCAGCCGCCTCCTCTCCACCTCACCACTGTGTCCCTGACCTGCTGCATGAACCTCTCACAGCCCTGGGGTTTCCCTTTGTCCATCACAGGAGCAGCAAACCAGCGCTGTCTGCCTCGATGCAGGACAGGGTCATCAAGGCCGGGCCCCCAGGGGAGTCAGCCCCGGGCCTCCTGCAGCGCCCACCAGGGGGCCCTGAGCCTCTGGACGCAGAAGTCCCTTGTGAGGGACAGGACGGGAGTGGCTGCGAGGGCCTCAGGCCCTGAGTGGCACTGCTCTGTTTGAGTCTAAGGTGAGGCCAGACAGGCTTCCCTCCCCTTGGCCTCCCTCAGCTCTGCCCCGCCTAGCAGGCAGCCTGGCCACGGCCATGCGGCGCTTCCTGGGAATGAAGGTTCCCAAGAAGGGCACGGTGACCCTGCTCAAAAGGAGCGGAGACAGAGAAGAGCACTCTGCACCCCCTTCATCAACCGGGGCCCCTCCTCCTGCTCATGGGGAGACAGGCCTAGTGCAGGGTCTCCTCCTGGGGTTCCCCAGCATTCCGGGCTCAGGGTTCCAAGGCAATGCTCCCCATTTCCCCCCAGGCTGGGCCCCTGCCTGCCTCCTCTACCAGCACATTCTGTGGCATTGGCCACGCTCCCTCTGTCAGCCCTTCAGGTTATGAGCTCTGTCCTGGCTGGGGGTGTCCTGTTTCCCCTGGCAGAGGGCCAGCGCAGCAACTGGTCAGGTGTGTGGGGAGTGCTGCGCCAGGCACCCCCTGTCCTGTTGGAGCTCAGCGTTTGTTGACTAAATGCATGAAGGTTTGCAGCTACATTCTAGGACCCTCCTTGTAATCCTGCTTCAACTTGCTCTTGTGAGGATCCAAGGAGTAGTCCTCAGTCTTTCCCAAGTCTGGCCTTTCGTTAGAATCCCCCAGGGCATTCATGAAAACACCCATTCGATTTGCCTCTCCCAGAGTTGCTGGACCGGGATCCCGTGAGAGAGGCCGGGGATCTGGGTGTCTAACAAGGGCCCTGGGCCACTCAGGTCCTCGGAAAAAGCTTCTAGCAAGAGTGCTACCCCACCCTCACTGGGGGTCCCACACCCCATCTCCCAGCCCCAGCCACTGCCCACTTCCCTACGGGGACCTGTCTCAGAGCTGACCTGATCTCCTCCTGGCTGCATTGGAAACCCTCCCCTTGTCCTCAGGACAGAGCCTCCACCCTCCGGGATCTGTCCCAGGGCCGGCCTGGCCTCTCTCCCACCTCACTCTCCAGCCTTCAAGCCAGTATTGAATTTCATTCAAAGCACCGGTCCCCTCTCACCTCCAGACCTTCCCCCCCCCCCCCACTCTCCTCCCCTGCTGGGACCACACCACTTGGGGCTGGTGGGGGGTGGGGTGGCTTGGCTCACCCTCTGACCTGCTGTACCTCCCACCCACTGAGATGAGGCCTCCCACTCCCCCACCCCCACCCCGACTGTGTCACCCCACAGCCTGCCGGTCCAGCCTGCCGGTCCAGCCTGCTGTAGGGCAAAAAAGAAGTTCAAAGGAAAGTCAAGTCACAGGATGATCTGATCCTAGACTCCTAACTGGGCAGGTCATGGTGGGTAGGCACATGGCCTCTTTGCTGAAGACTTATCTTAGCCTCCAGCCAGCCCTGCCCTTCATTTCTGTGCATCTAGATGAGCACAATTTGGAAAAGCCCCTTTGCAGATTTTCAGACCCTCCTTCTAAGAGGCAACCACCCTCGGGAGCTACACAGTCCTGCAATCCAACCCCCGCCTTGCTCACTCCCACCTTCCTGTAACCTCCCTCACATTCCCTCCTTAATCTCAAATGCTTTAAAGAAACGGCAAAACTGTGTTTCTCTGGAGCATTTGAAATCTTGCTCCCTGGCCTATGTTGTCAGTTTAGCTCAAAATAACCCATATAAAAACTCTCTACAGGTTTAGACATTTCTTATGTCAACATGGTACCCACACGGGGCTGCTGTCTCCCCTCTGATCCTTGAGGTGGGGACCACTATAGCAGGTCCCCATCCTCCGGCCTGGCAGGTGGGAGGGACTCTCCTCTCCCTCCCTTTTCCTTCTGCATTTAAACAGGGTTACCCAGGAGGTCAGGGTCTCGAGGGCCTGGACACCAGAGCAGAACTGAGGGACAGGGGAACCGGTTGTTCTTGTTGTCACCAGGGCATCCCCCTCCTGAAGCCCTGGGGGTGGATGCATTGAGTGTCACAGGTCAGTGCATACCTGCTGGGTGGCCCAGCTCCATGGACTCTTGTTTCAAATTAGTCCTGTTGACAAAGAAACAAACTGTTGTCTCAGATGTCACAGAGGCTTTGTGAACAGGGATAAACTGAGAGCCCAACAGGGAGACCTGGGGCCATCTGCCCAGGCCCTGGCCTACGTCCCTCCCTCCGTGCTCCTGCCTCCTGTGCTCTCTGGCCTTCAGAAAGCCCCATGCCCCACCCTGCCTTCACCCCTGACCCCACAGCTCTGCCCTTCCTGGAAAGCCCTGGTCACCCCCACCACAGGTGAATGCCTCAGAGGCCTTCCCTAAACAGCCTGCGGCCTGGGCTCCTGTTCCTCTCCCTCCCCCCCAGTCAGCACCCCCCAGCACCCCACTGGCTGTGAGTGATGCCCCAGGATCCCCACCCTGCTCATACTTGCCTCCCTGCAGATAGGAATTTGTCCATTTTACCAGCTGGCCATTCAAGCTCAAGTGACAGTGATAGGGGACTTAAATTTTAGTTGCAGGTAACAGCTAATAAGCTTAGTAATCAATGTACGTAAAAAAGCTCTTGTTTCAGGAACTTGGAGGGATGATCCACCTTGACTCCAGGTATGACGGAGTCACAAGCAGTTCCACCTTCGCAGCTCAGGAGGACTGCAAGCAATCAAGACAGTATCTGAGCCACTGTACTCCTGGGACACAGATGGAAGAATGCTGCAGCTCTTATTAACTTTTTCCATGACTCCAAACCCCTTACTGTCAGGATGCAAGGGTGGACAACATGGAGACAGTACATATCTTTAGACTTTAATTGACTTGGACTTCAGTTAAAACTCTAACAGTCAATGTTTACGTATCTAACCTGGCAGGAATGTGGTCATGCAACCGGACAGGAAACTCTTAGGGATGAGTTAATGAAGTTACCTTGTCCGGGAATCCCTGGGGAGGTGTTAATGAAGCAACAGATTCAATCAGATTGGCCCACTTAGCCCTTCCTTGCTGATGAAATTAGGTTAATGGACTAAGCTTTCTTCGATCCAGGTATCTGTGAGGCTGCATGTACCCACCAGGATAAAAGTCCCAACCCGATGATGTCACTTCAAAGGTGACTTCTCTAAGAGTCTCTTCCCTTGCCACTCCCCATTTTCCGTTTCATGTGGCTGAGCTCTGTGGGAATCTGTTATGCTACAATAGGTAACTAATGCATATTATGGTACCAAGGATGGGTGCTGCTGTAACAAAAACCTAAAACCACGGGAGTGGCTTTGGAACCAAGCAGTAGGTAGAGCCTGGGAGGATTGTGAGGAACGTGACAGAAAAAGCCTAACCTACCTTAAACAGGCCAGTGGTAGAAATCTGGACGTGGAGGATGCTACCACTAAAGGCATGAAAGGAAGTGAGGGGCAGGTTATCAGAACCTGAAGAAGAAGTGTCCTTATATAGAGGCAGAAAGTCGACGACACACAGTGGCACTAAGTGGAAAGCAGAGCATGTGACAAATGCACCAGGTGATCTAACAAAGGAGATTTGCAAACAAAGTCCTGAAGGTGCCTCCTGGTTTCTGGTTGCTGCCTACAGTGAAGTGTGAGAGGAGAGAGAGAAACTGATAAAAGAACCGTTAAAGCAAAAGGAGGCAAGACTTAATAGTTTTGGAAAGTCTCGTCCTATTCAGATGCCAAAAGATGCTAAAATTAAGAGAAGGCTTCAGAGCACTGTGAGAAAATGTTGCCAAGGGCATGACTGTACCACCTTTTGTTAAAACCTTAGAAAGATGAAAGAATCAAGGTATTGTACAGTCACACAATGGGCCCTTAAAAGAGATGAAAGATACAGATTCTCTTAAATGACTAAAAGGAAGCATATGGGTGCTATGTCTCAGCAGGAATACCAGTGGAAGAATTTTATCACAGCTTTCAAAAAAACTACATTGGCAAAAGTACTGCCAACTTGGAATGAAAGGGACAGAGACAGCACAAATATGGAAAGAGACCAGTGGACTTCCAAATTCTACTGACAGAAAATAGTCTTTAAAAAAATGATAACTTAGGGAGTGAAAGCAAGTATCCATAGGGCACAGCTGAGAGCCATGGAGAATTATTTCTACCCCTCAAAACCAAGTAAGGAAAATCCAACATTTGCCTGATTGGATTTCAGAACTGCTATGGACCAGTGAGTGGCTCCATGTTTCCATAGCCCTCATATTTGCGTAGGAATGTCTGCAGTTCATCTTGCCTTATGCCTGCCGCACCGTGTGTGTCCGGTGTTTTCAGGGCAGACAGCTTAGTTTCACAGATCCACTGATGGGGGGCTGAACTCAGAAACAACACCTGCGGAGTCTCATCCACACCTGGGCCCGATTCATAGGACCAGATTCTAGATTTTAAGGGAATGCTGTACTAAGATGAGATCTTGGGAGGGGATGAATGTATTTTGCACGTGGAAGGGACAAATATCATCGGGGCAAGAGGGGGCAGTTGATATGGCCCCAGTGCCCCCCGTTCCTTAGTATTCACCCACTTAGGCTGGACTTACTGACTTGTTTCTCTAACAAACAGGACATGATTCAAGTGATGGGATGCCACTTCCAAAATGAGATTATGAAAGACCGACTCTATCCTGCTCACTCTCTCTTGGGCTCCTGACTCAGTCACTCTGATAAAAGCAGCTTCCCTGTCATGAGCAAGGCAAGACGGAGCACAGCCTCTGGCTAATAACTTGTGAGGAACTGAGGCTCTGGAAAGGGTCCTTCTTTAGATGAGCCTTGAGATGAGACTGAAGCCCCGGCCAACAGCATCATCACAGTCTATGGGAGAACCTAAGACCCGTTAGGTTCTGCACCCAGAGACACAGTGAGATGGTATGGTTGTCTATAGCCGTTAAGCATTGGCACGGTTTGCGGTGTAGTCTAGTAGATTAGTGTATCTTCGCAAGGACTCGGTGAGGTGTTCAGAGAAAGTGTTACCTCCTTTCACAGATGGAGAAACGGGGGCACAGGACAGAAATAGAACCTGGCCCAGGGGGGTGAGTCTTCTGCTCCTGTCTCCATTCCCCATCCGCGGCCACCCACGTGAAGTACCCACAGCACCTTCCCATCGGCCCCAATGGCACCCCCAGTCCGCGGAAGTGTGCACTCACCGCAGTTTCTCACCTGGAGAGGAGGTCCCAAGTGATGCTGGTGAAGAAGGGAGGAAAAGGTCCAGCTGCAGCCTGGGCACTCTTCACTCACCAGCAACTCTGAGTGGGGAGAAGGGTCGGGAGTGGGGTCGGGATAGACCCCAGCCCACCTTGCCCGTTTCTGCCTGACCTCTCCACTCTCTTCTATAACGTCAGAGAGCAGGTGAACCGCTCCGGTGTGCGCTGAAGCCCAGGAGTGTAGCGCTGCACAACTGCCCGTGAAGGCAGATGGATGGTCGCCATGGAGCTGCGCTCCCCCGCTGCTCATTGGAGGCTCCATGGCGATCACTACACACAGGGCTCTGTTACCTCAGAGGGCTGACAGGCCAACCATAGGGAACAGCGGCCATGGAAAGCCAGGACTCAGGGGCAAAATATCCCCTGAGCACCCATCGTATGCCAGGTTGTGTGCCAGGTATAGAGGGCTCAGCTGCCATCAAGTGGGAAGGAAGTTCTTGGGACTAGACAGGATTAAGCAGAGAGGACCGTTGGTTCTATTAAAGGCAAAGAAGACAGGGTCACGTGAGCTGGATTTTGAAGGATGCAGAGGAATTCAACAATTGAGAAGGGACTCAAATATTAAAGGCCTGGATGTGTTTATGAATACAGACGTAGGTCAAGGGGAGTGGGGAGGAGAGGGAAAGATGCCACAGAGCTGCCTGAGCTGGACACAAAGGGATCAGGAACCAAGGAGTGAAATTAGAGCAGGGGAGGGGCAGTGAGGGTCTACTCACCTCCTCTGGAAACATAAGGGCTACAGGCTCTGTAAGGGTCAGTGACTTTCGCAGTTGGTGTCAGCAGCTCAGTGCTGTCTGAAACTCAGCCCTGCTCTCTGGGAGTATCGTCTAGCAAGGAAGGTGGGGGTTAAATAGATACTCACAGGGTATAGAGAATACCTCCAGCATGATCAGACTTTCAGAATCTTCCCAGGAGACAGAGTGTGTTGTGGTTAATCTTAGGGTTCCCACAGTCCAGCCCCGCCACTTACTAAAAGAGTGACTTTGTCCATGTTCTTTAGCTGAACTTGCTTCAGATCTGAAGCATAGGTCATCCAACTCCAAGGGTAAGCATGAAGACTGAATGAAGTCCTTTCTATGAAATGCCTGGAACACTGCCTGGCACAGGGGCTCGTGCCCTGTAACCCTAAGCTAACCCATAAGCGATCCATCGGCAATTCTTTCAAAGCACACAGGCTCATGGGGCCCTTTCACCTACCTCCACATCTTCCCCTTATCATTGGGGGCAGCTAATGTGGAGGCAGCACATACCTTTGGACTTTGATTGTACCTGGACTTGAGTTAAAATTGTAACAGTCAGTCTTTATATACTGAGCCTGGCTGGAATGTGGAACTGGCTGGGAAACTCTTGGGAATGAGTTAATGAAGTTAGCGTGTCTGGAGGTCCCTGGGGAGGCGATAATAAAGCGGATGGCCCGATAGATAATCCCACTTAACTCTTTCTGGTTAATGGATTTTGGTTAATGAACTGATTTTCCTTTGAAGTATACCTGTGTAACTGCATGGAACAACTAAGATATAAAACCCCCAGAAGAAAACAAAAACCAAAAAGACCCAACCCAGCGATGTCAAGTGGAAGACAACTTCTTTGAGAGTCTCTTCTCTTGCTGCTCCCTGTTTTTCCCTCTTCCCTGTTTTCCTTCCCCCAATAAACTCGTGGCTTGATTCCACAGGGGTCTCTGGGTGTGATTTCTCTGAGCAGGGCTGTCCAAATCACCACCTCCTCTCGCCTGGGTTAACACACTTCCCTCCTCACAGGTTTCCTGTTTCTGATCTTGTCCCCTGTATTCGTACCTCCAGGCGGGTGCAGAACGGTACAGGCAGACCCCAGAGACAGTGTGGGGTTGGTTCCAGAATAAAGTGAGCATCACAATAAAGCAAGTCACACAAGTTTCTTGGTCTCCCAGTGTATATGTTATACTTACACTATAGTCTATTAAGTGTGCAACAGCATCGTGTCCAAAACACGATATACGTACCTTAATTTAAAACATTGCTAAAAAAGGCTAACCATCATCCGAGCCTTTAGCCAGTCACCACCTTTTTGCAGGTGGAGGACCTTGCTCATTGTTGATGGTGCTGGCCTGTCAGGTACTGCTGCTGAAGGCCACGGTGGCTGTGGCAAGTTCTTTTATTTTCTTTTTCATGGGTGGCTGTTTCTTAATATAGGACACGGATGAAGTTTGCTATAGCAATCGACGCTTCCTCTCACGAACAACTTCTCATTTGATAGCATTTTTACCCACAATGAGCTTCTTTCAAAATTGGATAGTGGACAGCAGGGAACCCCCAGACAGCGGGGGACTTGGATCATCTTATTGCCCTAAGGCCTTGTTCCAGGAACTGAATCTGCTCCTCCAGCCCCTCCCCCACCGGCCCCCAGAGGGTCTTATTCTGAGCCTGGAAGGTCACCTCAGGTGGAGAGGAGACCTCCTTCCTTTGGCCCGTTTTTTGAGCATCTCCAATCCTGAGGCCCCAGGGCACATGACCTGTGACACTGTTTTGTGCCATCGCTTGGAAGGCTAGCTGCACCCCACCCCCCCAAACACACACATGCATACACCCTGAGGGTGGGCCTACTACCCAGGGCAGGCACCTGGCTAGCTGTGCTTTCACTTCTCTCTGGCTTCCCAGTACCCTTCCCAGGTGGGTCTCAGCATGCTTAACCTCACGTGGGACAACCGGAGGCTCCTTTGCCAAAAATAAATAATAATAAAGTGGCTTCCCCAGCTGGAGGGTGGGTTCTAAGGAACCTGCAGATGAAAATATGAGGACTGCGGGGCAAGGATGGAAGCCAAGGAGAGGCACGCAGACACAGCGACTCAGAGAAAGCCACATTTATTCCGGTGCTGGTGAGGGAAAGGAGAGCTTTTACCAGCAATTCTACAACTTGTTAGTCTCCGTGGCTGAAGAGGTAAAACCAGCCGCGGGCCACGCCACTCACTGAATTGGCTGAGTTAACAGCGAGTGGAGCTGCAGCTCCCTGCTCAGGCCTTTTGGCCCTTCTGCTGGGACACACGGGTCTCTGGCGGGGCCCGGTGGAACCACTCGAACCAGGAGCCATCGTAGATGGCCACATCAGGCTTGCCGCAGAGGTAGGCAGCCAGGGCAATGTGGCAGGCGGTGACACCCTTTCGGCATGTGGCAATGAGGGGCTTGGTGAGGTCCACCTTTTTGGCCTCGAACATAGCTCGGAGCATTTCTGGGCTCTTTTCAAAGCCATCCTTGGTCAAGAAGTCCATGAAAGGCATGTTGACCGAGCCTCGGATGTGGCCCGAATCCAGTCCTGGGCAGGGGCAGAGGACAAAGGGAAAAATGGTTAAGAAGGCGTAGTGAGCAGGGAGCAAATGGAACCTGGAGGCCGCAACCAGCCAAGGCTATTAAGGATAGGATGCTTCACAAATGCAAATGTCATTGCCCTTCTCAGAGCTTGACTTAGTCCTGATCCTACTGCAGTCCATGCTCGAGACTTAAGGCAAGGTATCCTCTCCCAATAAACCAGCCTTGACATGGCAATGTCCAAAATCAGACCTGCTTGAGAGGATAAGGATACGAGTCTCAGCTCTACCATCTACTAACCTTTACCTCGGGCAAACCACTCACCTCTCTGAACCTCAGTTTTCCCATCTGTAAAATGGGCTCAGTGGAGCAGACTCCTGCAAGAAGGAATCTGTACCACTGAGGTTGTTGAGAACAGATCAGATGATTAATGTGACTACTATGTGCTGTGTCAACTGCTGAGAACCCAGAGGTAGAAGGGAGGCTCAGCCCTGTTCTCTGGGAGTATAATCTAGCAAGGAAGATGGATGTTAAATAGATACTCCCAAGATTCTTTTACATTAACATGACTCCCATCTTACAGATGAATACACTGAGGTTGGCAAAATAAAGTAGCTTCCCTAAGGCCACATGGAGAGGTAAGGACAGACCCAGGATTACGGCAAGTCACCAGGTTTTCCTGTTAAGCACACAGCTGTGGAAGGAGCATATGACCTGGTGTTAGACATTAAATTTGAATCCCAGCTCTGCCACTTGCCAGCAGGGTGATCTTGAGCAAGTCACATCGCCTCTCTGAGCCTGTTTCCCTGTGGGCAAATGGGGATGAGTGCAGTCACATGTGTCAGGGCTGTCAAAGGAGTGAGGCACTGACTGACTAGCAAGACTGGCCCACCCCACTCAGATGCCGTTGCTCCCGCCACCCACCACAAGGAGCAGGCGAGGCTGGGGGCTTTGTGGTCTGTCGCTTCAGGCCTATCTTAGCAGCACGGAGACGCTTAATGGAAGCAGAAAGGGGCTCTCGGCTGGCTTTGGGGACCATTCCAGAACTGTCTCGGCACCCCGTGAGTCTGCCGAATCTAGCTTCAGAAAGGCCAGGGAGTTGGGCCAAGTGGACTGGGCCATAGCCAGAGCTGGCGCCCATGCCGGGCCAAGGCCTTGGTCTAGCCCCCAGCACAGCCCTGGCCGACTGCGTGCTGGGAGTGGGGCCCAAGACCTGTTTGAGTGTCTCCTTGAGCTCCGAGGGTAGGAGCAGGACCAGGACCCACGTGGGCAGCAGCAGGAGAGGACACAGCCGGGGTCACCAGGATACACACTGGGGTGATGTGTAGCCAGGCAGGCCCTGAACCTCGGAGTTTCCGTTTCCCCAACTGTGAAATGGGGAGATAACCCCACCCCTCCCTCACAGGATTGTGGGGGAAGTCAGCTGCTGTCAGCCAAAAGCCCCTCAAGACCTTGGGCACCCAGGAGGTGGGCCGGCACACCAGCAGCACCCCATTCCTCTGACCCAAGGTCAAAGAGGATTTGCAAATGTGCTGGCACGCCTCAAGAGTTCCTTTGATGGAGAGATGGCCAACTTATAAAATTATAGCAATCTCTTCCTGTGATTTCATCTTTTTGTCTGGAAACTGTAATCTGAGATTGGATGTGTGCTGACCCTACCAATGAGGATCAAGTCATCTGTTGACTTCAAGGATGTTCTTTGCCTAGAAACCCAACGTTAAAATGTTCAGCATTCGCGCAGTGGCATGGATTTAGCGCATTAAAAAGCACAAGTGTTTGTTGAGTTCTGAATGCTGGTTTTCCTTCCCCAGTCCCCAATGAAACAGCCCCATTGTTTTCCTCTGATTACATAAAAGGCACCTCTTTGGAGTGAAGAAGTCTGGGGGTTTGTGCAGATCCCAGCCTCCCACACTGGGCCAGCCCTGGGCCAGCCATCTCTGCCATCCAGGGCACAGGGGCTGCCTGAGGAATTTAAAGAACTGCCTGCCTGGGTGGGGTGGGGGGTGGGGAGAATGAACATGGCCCTGAGCACCCCGGAGAACAGCCAACTGGCGCCCAGAAGCTCCTCTGCTCCTCTCCCTAGTCCAACTCCAGCTGCAGACTCAGCTCCCCATCCCCACCCTCCCTGGCCCTTCCCCAACACGCATGTCACCTTGCTCAAAATACTTCTGGCATCAGGACAAGGGGTTATCGCAAGAGCTTTATCCTCCTGGCCCTGAAGGGGAGCCCAGGCTCAGAGAGGTGAGGGAATTTACCCCCGGACACACAGCTCAGGTGTGTGAAATTAGGTCTGTCGGACCCGAAGCCTGTGTTCTTCAACTACCCTGAGCTTTCCTGGAAAAGGGGGCAAAGGCAGAGGAATGAATAAGACATCCCCTCATTTTCCTTAACCGCTCAGACATCTGGCACTTTGTGTTCCAGCTTTGGCCAAGAAGACATCAGTCAAGTGTGTGAAGCTTCTGAGAGGTGTGGCTTTTCCAAGCCAGGGAAACCCGCTTGGCTCTTTTTTCCTTTCTTTCTAAAGACACTAAGGAATTCAGCGTAAGTGGCTCCAGTGGTTAGCCCCTAACCCTGGACACTGGGAGGCATCCCAGCCCCCAGACCTTCAAGGGAGAAGTAGAGGTAGAGGGGCCCCACAGCCCCGTAGCAATGCCACTGAGCAGGGCCCTTTCTTCCCAGCCCCCATGTTTGCTCACATGCAATGCTCTTGGGAAACAGCCCCAAGGGATACCTGCAGACTGGGGTCAAGTCCTGGCCACTCAGCCTTGCTAGAGAAGTCTCTGCTCCCTTTCCCCACCTGCCCCCTCCCCATGCAGAGCTGCTGCCAGGGTCAAGGACAGCAGTTGAAGGGTTCTGTAAATAGAGGAAGGAGCCTTTATCTCCCACTTCAGCCTCACCCCTCCTGGCTTCCCCTTCCCCATGGGGAAGGAAGACAGAAGTTTATACAGGCACTGAATTGGATCAGTTCCTATGTGTTTTCTTCCTCCCCCAAGCTCCTACAAGGGTTTAGGGGTGAAGGGACTTGCTCACACATAAGTGCCACACCAGGATATGGACTCAGGCGTCTGGCTCTCACCTTGCTGCCCTTACAAACAGCACCAAAGGCACTGGAGGCACAAAACTGAGGCCACAGGGGGACTTGCTTGCCTAAGTGGTACAGGAAGTCCGGTTTCTAAGGCCCCTCTTCCAGCTCCTCCTGGGTGACACGCCTTCTGCAGAGCTCAGGGCTTGCCACCCACATTCCCCTCTGAGATACATCTGCTCTGCCCAGCCCCTCAACTGCCCCCCTGACCCCACCCCAAGCTGGTGACCAAGAATTGAGCAGAGCCTCCTGTGCCTCTGTGTCCCCAAAATGTCTTGTTCAGAATGCCTCTTTGAAAATGAAGGAAGAAAGAGCCACATTCCCCATGCCTTTCTAGATGGCCAGTGCCCAGTCCCTGGCCCGTCTGAAAACACCTTTGCAGCCACTGCTATATTTAAATGAAGTCACCCCCAGGGGGGTAGGGCTGACATTACTCTTTTATAATAACAGCACCCAGAGAAGCCAAGTGATTGGATTGAGGTCCCACCACAAAGGAGGAGCCACCCTTAACTGGGATCCATGCTGCCCAGGGCTCCAGACAGGAACTGGAGGTGGGGTAGGGCCACAGGGTGGAGGGGGCAGGGTAGCTTGGAAATGCCAGGCCTCAAGGGAGCATCTCTGCACAGGCAGTTTCCTCCTCTCTGGGCCTCAGCCTCCTGCCAGGTGGGGGTGGGCAAAAGTGGCAGTGCATGCTAGTTGAGATCACTGGTTCGACACTGGGCACTGTGCAATTCAAATCTTGACTCTGCCACTTAACTGAGCAAGTACTTAATGTCCTTGCACCTCAGTTTCCTCCCTTCTACAATGGGGACATTAAGCCTTGTGGGATGAGATAATGCAGTGCTGAGTGTGTGACATGAGGTGGCAGATGCTGTTATGGCTCCGTAGACAGGCTGCGGCAATTTGAAAAGGTCAGGGGGCATGAAGGACAAGGGCTGGGGGCTCATGCGGGAAGGACATTGTTTAAGTCTAGAAAGGTTTCTAGGGAATAGAGACCCAGAAGCTAGGTGTCACTGAGATTCTTCTGCACAGTGAGTGACTCAAGTGTGGCCTCACGAATACCTTTAGGCATGTGGGGAGCTAGTGGTTGGGTATAGATGTGGGTCACTGTCACCTCTGGTGATGCCACCCCATGCAGATGCTAGGCTGCCGGTCAGCATATAACCACGGGACCATATACGGAGGTCCTCATGCATCAGAGCTGAAAAAGCATCCCACCCACTGGGACACCTACCTACAACATCTGGCTCGGGCTCGGTGCCCAGGTACCGCCCTTGGGCCCGTGAATCCACCAGCTGGAACCTCTTCGATTCAAGGTTCTCCAGCACCTGCTCATAGGTCTTGAGCAGAAAGCGGTCAAGAGTGGCTTTGAAGACTGCAGGCTCTGGGCGTGAGGGCTCGGATGTCACGGGGTGGCCCTCCTTCAGCCAGTTCAGGAAGCCACCGTTTAGCACGGACACCATGCGGTGGCCAAACACTCGGAACATCCACCAAACCCGAGGTGCATAGTAGCTGCCCAGCTGGTCACCATCATACACCACCACATGTGTGTCGTTGCTGATGCCCAGGCTGCCCACGTAGTCAGCGAAGCCTGCCTCACTGGGCAGCATCATCTCATACGGGGAGGACTTGTCCTTGCACTCCTCTATATCAAAGAAGGAGGCGCCAGGCACGTGGCACTCCAGGTACTCCTTTCGGGCATCCCGGGAGCCTGGCGAGTACCAGGATGCGTCCAGTACCCTCAGGCCAGGCCCCAGCTTTCCAGCCCGGACGCACTCTGCCAGCCACTTGGTGGAGACCAGCGCCCGGTACAGCACCTGTTGAACCATGGTCTCAGCTGTGCGCTTCACCTGGCACGCAGGTGGGAACCTGGAAAAAGACCCAGATGAGGACTCCGCATTCAGCGCGGTGGGACTTGGGAGGAGCTTTTTTCCCACCAAACCCTTCAGGGTGTCGTGTTTACAGCAACTCAGTGGTCTGAAGCCTCTCCGCCCTCCCTGGGTCGCCCTCACGCAAGAGTGGAGCAAAAGTTTCAGAGGACTACAGCGGGGAGCTGGGCCTAGAAGCTACCATACCTGCCCTCGAGACCCCGCCAGAAGAGAAAGGCGAAAAGATGCCCAGTATAGGGGGAGTTGGCATCTTGGGCTTAGAGCCTCCTTTTCTGGGAGGACAGGGGAGTGGGCGCGTGGGGGAGGGTTCACTGCACTCCCGCCCCCGGCCCCGGCCCCTCCTCCCGCCACTTGTCTCGAAGACCAGCTGCAGGTTTCTTCACAGCCAGGGCTCGCCCACCCCCAGGATGCCGGAGTCCGGCTCCAGTTCGGCGACCCCTGCCCTAGCTAGGTCAGGGGTTCCTGGGATACCGTACCACCCTAGCCAGGGGGACCCTTCCCTGGGTCGCACGTGGCCCGACCCCGCGGCTCGATCCCAAGCGGCGCGGGCGCTAGTCATCACCCTCACCCCGCTGCACTTACTCGCCCCCGCCGCGTTCTGGGCTTCCGCCGCAGCCCGCAGGCAAAGTCGGCTTTCTAACTCCAGGCCGGCCACTCCCCGGCCGGCCTGCACCACTGCGCCGCCGCCCGCGGGGGGAAGGCGTGCCACCCGCCTCGGCCCCGCGCTGCCCGCCGGCCAGCTGTGCCCGCCCCCGACGGCCACGCCGCGCGCGGCGGCTCTCAGATCCACGGAGACCGGCTGGGAACGCCGGGCTGCACCCGGACAGCGCCGAGAGAAGCTCGGCGGCGCAGGTGTCCCCCAGGCCGGGCCAATGGAAGGCGCGGGTGACAGACGCTCCGAGCGGCCGTGGCGGGGGCTGCACGGAGTCTCCTCCCTTTGGCCGCAGGTTGGTGGCGGGAGGAGGGCACAGCTGCGGGCGCGGGGAAGGGGCACCTTGCGGCTGGGACCATGGCCGAGCCCGGAGTCCGAGAGCTGGAAACCGGGGTAACTGCCGAGGCGTCCCTCTTGGTTGCTTTAGGGAGGGGCCGATCGTTGGGGTGCGCCGCACAGGGCTCTTTGCGGGGCCGGCGCGGAGGAGGGGGCTGCAGTCTCGGAGGGAAGGCGCGCCCTGGGGTTTGCCTTAAGCATGGTTGTCCGCAGCAGCTCGGGGAGCTCGCAGGGTGGGGTCGGGGGCAGTGGGGGTGGGGAGTGTTGGGGCGGGGGGCGCGGAGGTGGACACCAGGGACGACCGGAGGGAGAGAGGGAGGACTAATAAAGCATGCTAAGTTAGGCAGAGTCCAACTAACCCAGAGGTGCCAGAGGAGACACTGGCAAAGAACTTGCTGGCGTGAAGCGAAACTAACTTGTGTCAGGGCCTGCGTGGTGAGACGCTTTGTCCGGGGCTGTACTTAGTTCCCACAGCCACCCTGCCGCGAAGGCCAGAAACGTAACCACTGGAGATACCAGGTGGGATGTTTGTCCCGAGGTTACTCGGTGTTGATGAGGTCGGGCATTGTGAAGTCTGAAGCCCCCTGGGCACCAGCTGCCTTTGTTTACCATGCCGATCTTGAGGCCTCATACTTATTTTTTAACTTTTTTTAAAAAAGGATTTTAGGCCCTGGCTGGTAGCACAGTGGATAAGGCACCGGCCTGCGAACCCAAACGTCGCTGGTTCGATTCCCAGCCAGGGCCCAAAACCAGGTTGCAAGCCAGGTGTCCAGCCAGGTCCGTAGCTGGAGGCAGGTGAAAGGCAACCATACATGGATGCTTTTCTCCCTCTGCCGCCTTCCCTTCCCCTCCTCTCTAAAAATGAATAAACAAGATCCTTTTAAAAAATTATTTTATTCATTTTTAGAGAGGGGGAAGGGAGGGAGGCAGAGAGGGAGAGAAACATCAATGTGTGGTTGCCTCTTGGCGCCCCCAACTGGAGACTTGGCCGCAACCCAGGCAGGTGGCCTGACTGGGAATTAAACCAGCGACCCTTTAGTTCCTAGGCAAGTGCTCAATCCACTGAGCCATACCAACCAGGGCAAGGCCTCAGACTTTTAAAAATAAGTGCCTTTTTTTGTTTTCATTTAAATGTAAGTTTATATACTTCAAGTTTTAACAGTGGCTACGTTTAACGACAGTTGGCATAATTCCTGAAAATCTAACAACTGGTGGGACAGCCTGGCCCTAATCAACTTCTGCATCTGCTGTTACCTATGCCTGGAGTGCTTTTCTTGTCCCTTTTCAAATTTTTGCTTTATTCTTAAATAATTATATCCAGTGAGTGCTCTGAGCTTTGTGCTTTGCAGTGGGGGTGGGGGTGGGGGTGTTCCAGGAAGGACAGGGCTGGAGAAGTCTTTGAAGAATGCTGATTGGAACCCTGCTCTTCCAGATTCCACCCAGACAGTGGCCCTCAAACTTCCCCCTGGCCAGTTGTTTACACTCCTGAGACGGGCATGTGTCCTGGAGTCCTTCACTCCCAGACGACCACCAACTACACTGCTCCAGGCCTGCCCTAGCGCACAGGGGCCTTAGGGGCCTGGTCCCCACTTCAGTGACACACTGCTTGCTCTCCCAGACCCTCTCCTACCTCCCAGTCTTTTGGATTCTAGATTTGCAGCTGACCCTTTAAAGGCCACCAATGAGAGTAGCTTTGAAGATATAATGGGATTTTTATTAAGCTATTTGGAATGATAATATTAACACTGGTCATCTATAGTGCATCATCATGGCCCTCTGCATTCATTAGTTAATCTTTGCTAAAAGGCCCCATTATAAAAAATGGAAATAGCCCTGGCCATGTGGCTCAGTTGGTTGGAGCATCATCCTGTAAGCAAAAGGTTATGGGTTTGCTTTCTGGTCAGGGCACACACCTAAGGTGCAGTTCCATCCCCGGTCCGATGCAGTACATGCTCTGGGCACGCACAGGAGGCAACCAATCAATGTTTTTATCTCTCTCTCTGAAACAGCAATGAAAAATGTCCTTGAGTGAGGCGTAGGGGGAAAATAAAAAAGAAATGGAAATGGGCTAGGGAGCCTAACATGCCCATCCTCATGTAATTTGTTAAGCTACAGGGTGAAATTTATACTGATTCTTTTCACTCTAAATGTAGCCTTCAGGGAAAAAACAAGGAGCCCCAAGAATTGTGGGGAGCAGGGTCTGTCATGGTTCGCAAATGGGTTCTTCAAGAAGGGGACCACAGCATCCCTCAGCATCATCCAGCTGTGGTGTGACCCTCAGATTCTGGGATGGCCCTTTAACCAGAATCCCCTTGGCAGCCTCCTCAATCCAAAGGTCAAGCTTCCTTGGACCCTGAAAAAGTCAAATCAGTTTCAATATTCCCCTCCTCCAGGAAGCCTTCCCACCTGAGGCTAAGCCCCTGCATGCTTCCAGCCTTTCCTCAATGATATTGCTTCTCAAGTAGGTCTGTGGCAAGAGTCCCTCAGTATCCAGCGCAGGGCCTGGCCCTGTGAGCAAAGTGGTTCCTAAAAGCCAGCCTGCAGTGAGACTGTGGGAGGGGGCTGGGTATAAGGTAGCGCACTGCAGACTCCTTAGGCCCTGGTCCTTGCTGACCTAGGGCTGGGGAAGAAGTCCAGCCATAGCTGAAAACTCACTTCAAATCCAGGGCTGCATGACCTGCTGTGGTGCTTAGCTTGTAGCCCAGCCCAAAGGACCCTCCTCCCAACCCTTGCTGCCTGCCTACCCTCTTCCGCTGCATGGCGGGACTGCCTGGTGTGGATGTAAAGGCTGTGCCCTGCACAGGGGCACAGCTGAGGGGCTTGGCCTAGGGACTCAGACTCCACCTTGAAGAAGGGGCACCTTTCTCTAGCTTGCACCAAGGCACCCCGTAGACTGAGGGGTGCTTGCACGGGGGCCCTGCGCTGGAAGCATCCTGCTTTGGAAGGTGGTGGGCTGATGGGCTACTCAGCTGCCGGCCTGGCCCGTGGGGTGGTGGAGGGCAAGGGGAGTGAGTTGCCATGTCACTGTTGCCGCTGCAGCAACAGATCCAGAGAGAAAGCTGAGGCTCGCAGCAAAATTTGACCTCAGTGCATGTCAGGGAGGTCTGAATTCTGGTGTGATGGGCAATCTGGGCACGTCTTTGCTATTGACCTTGGTCAAGTTGGTGCACTTCTATGAGCCTCAGTGGGCCCCTCTGTGAAACAGTGAGAGTAACGCCAGGCCTCTTGAGGATGCTCGCTCAATAGTCTAGAGCGAATTCCAAGTCCTGCTGTGTTGGAAGGAATTGTGAGGACTTAAATGGTCCACACAGCAGGGACCCAGGGAAGTCCAGCCACTCTTCCTATTGGGCCGCTATGTTAGTTGCACGAGTTCCACCAGGGACTTTCCTTGGTTCGCCTGCTGGCTGGGTGCATCTGGGAAGGGCCTAAGGCGTTTTGCCTCTGCTTGCTTTAAAGGGCCAGCAGGGCTTTCCCCTGCTTGGTGACCTTTTCCTACCTGCCCACTGTAGGGGTCCTGCTCATTTGGTCACTGTGCTGGCAGAAGAGGGGAGGAGAGGACTTAGTGACCCGGCCGCACCTGGGTTCAGCACCGCTGGTTTCCTGTGTTCCCGGACTCTGGCCTCCGCGGGCTCCACCCCCCACCCCCACCCCCACCCCCCGCCGTCTCACCCCAGAGCAAAGGGCGTTCCCTGCCCAGGGCAGGCCTCTTCTCTGACTCCCTCCCGACCTCTTCTCTGCCTTTCAGGCCTGCTGCCCTAGTATCGCTGCCTCCGCCATGGCCCCGCAGCAGCTTTTCCGAGCTCTGGTGTCGGCGCAGTGGGTGGCGGAGGCGCTGCGGGCCCCTCGGGCCGGGCAGCCGCTGCAGCTGCTGGACGCCTCCTGGTATCTGCCCAAGCTGGGCCGCGACGCGCGCCGCGAGTTCGAGGAGAAGCACATCCCGGGCGCCTCCTTTTTCGATATCGACCAGTGCAGCGACCGCACGTCTCCCTATGACCACATGCTTCCCAGCGCAGCGTACTTCGCAGAATATGTGGGCCACCTGGGCGTGGGCTCCACCACCCACGTGGTGGTTTACGACGGCAGCGACCAGGGCCTCTACTCCGCGCCACGCATCTGGTGGATGTTCCGGGCCTTCGGCCACCGCTCAGTGTCGCTGCTTGACGGCGGCCTCCGCAACTGGCTGCGCCAGGGCCTCCCGCTGAGCTCCGGCAAGAGCCATGTGGAGCCAGCTGAGTTCCGAGCCAAGCTGGACCCCACGTTCGTCAAGACCTACGAGGACATCAAGGAGAACCTCGAATCCCGGCGCTTCCAGGTGGTGGACGCCCGCGCCGCCGGCCGGTTCCAGGGTACCGAGCCTGAGCCCCGAGATGGTAACGGCACCAGCCAAAGGGGCTGGGGGTGGGGGGGACCCTGGGGGGCACGGCATCAGGTGCACCCTGGGCACTATCCTTGCCTTTATAGGATCCCACATGGCGTGGGGGCCCAAATTTGGTTTCTTGTCACCTCACTCTGAACCCCACTGGCTTTATTCCTCCAGGGGGCGCTGTAACACCTGGCCCCGTCCACCCACACTTGGGGCGGTAACTACCCAGACTTTGTTGGGAACCCAGGGAGCCCTTGTATGTAGGTGAGAACCCAAACATACAGCGAGATACTATGGGTGAAGGGGTTACTGCAGAATAGGCGGGATGGTGGGCGAGCCCAGCTTCGGAGAAGCCCCCAAGAGATGGGGCCTAATGGGGTCTACGCCATCCCCGGGTGATGGAGTTCCAGCAGAGGCAGCCGGGGAAAGGGGGGCACCTCAGAGAGGCCAAGGCTGGCGCAGGGCAGGAGAGAGGGGGCACTCAGTAGAGGTTGCTGGCCCGGGTGGGGGCAGGAACTGAACAGAGGGTGGCTGCCGCCTGGGGTGGAGGTAGGACCTTCCGCTCGAGGCTCGTCCTCCATGTTCCCCAGGCAAGAAGCCTGCAGGGAAGCCCTGCATGAGGCAGAGAGGGGTCTCCACGAAGCAGGAGAGCCAGCAGCCACTTGGTACAGCTTCTTAATGATCTCTCAAGGTGTCTTCTGCCACTATGGAGAAGAGGAGGAGATGGAATGACAATGTAGCCCAGCCAGGAGTTGAGCTCCTGGAGCCCTTACATGTAACGTCAGGGAGCAGCCAGTAATTCCCCAGCCACTGGTGCGCACTTCACGGAGGGTGTAAGGAACCCGCCTCTTCCTCTGGGCGGCTCTCCCTGGATGGCACCCCTGTGCCCGCAGATCAGGGTTGGAGCTGTGATGGCAGAGCAGCCTGGGCTCCCCCTGTCCTGGCACTGTTTTGGGTGGCCTGAGCGCAAGGCTGTCCTTGTTCACAGGGCACCCTGAAGCTCACCCGGCAGCTGGCACAGTCGATGCCTTGGGAGGTTTGGAAACTTCGGAAGGTCCCTGCCACATGAACCCTGCAGAGCAAAATTGACATTAGGTCAACCCCTATGAAACTGCTAGTATCCAACCATTTTTAAGCCAACACAAGTGGCAGTTTCACGCATTTCAGCTTAGTCAAGGGTGCCACCTCGAACCTTTTGGTTCCTTCAGTTCCTCGTCGTTTCCCCACCCCCTCGGGGAGTAGAGAGGTGGGGACAGGGAGTGAAGCAACATAGGGTGGCCAAACCTGGGTTCAGAGCCCTGCCCCAGGCTGCACTGGCTGGGTGACATCTGGCAGGCAGGTCACCTAATCTCTGGACTGTAGCTCCTGTGTGTAAAGTGGCTGCAGAGTGTGGACCTTAAAGGACATGGTCTGCATCAGATGTCAAGTGGCAGCAAGTGTGTAAAGCGCTCTGCATGGGCTGCACTCAAGAAATGGGAGGTGATTAACCAACACGTGCTTCTGTGGTTGTCATGCTTAGCTCAGCCATGCTGGCTCGTCTGTGAAGTGGGAGATCATAGGAGATAACACCTAGCAGGCCTGTAGGCACACTGGATGGAGCTGACATGTGTCGAGGCTCCATCTCAACCAGTGCACAGCACCACCCCCTCACTCCCACTGCCTGTGGTCACAGCCCGTGACCCTGCCAAGGGCGCCTGGAATTGGCCACATTGTTCCGGTTGGGAGGAGAGGTCTGCTCTGCTTGGTGGGGTTCAAGGAATGGGGACATCCCCACTCGGAAAGTAGCCAACCTGGGTTGTGCGCTTGCTCCGTTTCTTTGCTCCGGGCTGGTCTCTTCCTAATGTCTCGGACTAACCCCGGCTTCTGCATCTGTTACATGGAATTCATGACACATTCCAACCTCAGGTGGACTCACGTGCTGGCTATACATGACATCCCGAGAAGAGATAGTGACAGGGGTCAGCAACTCCCTCTAGGAGTGTCACCCCACCGTAGGGTGGAGGGGGGCAACTGAGGCAGAAGCCACCCTAGAGGCCTAATGGCTGTTAGGGTTTATTCTGTTGCAAATCTCAGCCCTTGGTGTGGGAATGGGAATATTAGCAACCCCTCCTAATGGGGGGTGGTGAGGACAAGATGCACAGTGGTGAGAGTGAAAGGTGTGTTTGGAAGCCCCGGGCAAGTTTTTGGAGGTGTGAGCGAGGGGATGATGCTCTAAATGAATGGTTCCCTAGCCTTGTCCAGGCTCTGCCTGCTGCAAGCCGAAAAGTTGCGAAAATGCAAGTCTGATTTCCCCCTGCAGTCACAGCAGAGCTCTAAACCTTAATCCAGGCTTACTAAGGTGACCCACCTGCCTCAGTTTCCCCTGGCGCCTCAGCCCACCCACGGTCTGGGCTTTTGCCTCGATGACCTTTAACCCCTCTAAGCATAATGCTATTCCTTGTCCCCTAGGAGCCCCTCTGCCTGGGATGCTCTCAGCTCCCACGGCCCAGGCCCTTTTACCTGGCTGAAGTACACCCTTCTGGGCCTTCTCAGAGAAGCGTCCCCGACCGGCCCCTCCCAGGCAGTGCTGCTTGATGGTTAGCACGCAGACCCTGCCAGTACTAAGTTGGGCAGGTTAGTCCGCATGCCTGTCTTCTCATCTGTGCAAAAGGGAGGGTAGCAAGTACTTTCTTTCCCACAAAGTTTCGGGGAGGACTAGAGAAGATACAGCTGAGGGGTTCAGAACAGTGCCAGGCACAAGGTGAGTGCTCAATAATGCCAGCTGTTACCATCTTCTGTGATGTGTCCTGTGCAGCAGGGCCTTTTGGTAACACTCAGCATCCTTGTAATTATTCAGTTGCTGCCTGTCTGCCCCCTACCCCCCACCATGTCAAAACTCCTTGGCTACAACACTACCTGTTCTAGCGGGCAGAGGTCTTGTTTATCCCGTTGCCTCAGGACACAGAGCTGGTCATCAGGAAATCAGGGGCAGTGTGTGGCTCTGGTGGGCCCTGAGTCATCAGTTCACTAGAGGCACGACCTTGGGCAGTACTGACCTGGAGCATCTCCCTCTGTGAAGGGGGAATGCTGTGCATCACGCCTGGGTTTCCGGCTGGGAGGACCACATGGGACGATGCACGTAGAGGGTCCAGCGCCATGCTGCGTAGGAGGCTCATGGTACTCGGGGAGACGTTCCAACAGCCCTTGTGTGTGTTCCCTCCTCCTGCTCTCCTGCAGGCATTGAGCCCGGCCACATCCCCAACACTGTGAACATCCCCTTCACCGACTTCATGACCAGCGAGGGCCTGGAGAAGAGCCCTGAGGAGATCCGCCGCCTGTTCCAGGACAAGAAGGTAGACCTCTCCCAGCCACTGGTGGCCTCCTGTGGCTCGGGCGTCACAGCCTGCCACGTGGCACTGGGGGCATACCTCTGCGGCAAAGCTGACGTGGCCATCTACGACGGCTCCTGGGTGGAGTGGTACATGCGGGCCCAGCCTGAGGATGTCATCTCCCAGGGCCGGGGCAAGACCCGCTGAGGCTGGACAGGACACAACTCGGGAAGCTCCGGTGACACCAGCCACCAGCTGTGTCTAGCTGGCTTGTTCTGTTGCTGTTTTCACCAGAAGAGTATTTTTTCCTCCAACTCAGGTGGCACATGGGGTGACATCCCAGGGGCCAGGAGTTCTTTTGATTTGTAGCCTCCCAGTGGTGGCAGAAGAGGTGGCGGCAGTGGTCACAGGGGTTAAGGGGAGCTGCCCACATGGTGCTGAGTGGGGCCCTACCTCGCTCTTGTTTTATGGTTGAGGAAATAAAATAGCCAAGTGCTAACTGCTTGTAACTCTGGCGCTGTCTGGGTTGCCTAAGCGAAGGGAGCTCCATGGAGCCTGAGGGTCTTGAAAACCTGCCCCTCCTCTGAGCAGCACTGGGGCGCCAGAGCCCCTCCATTCATGTAACCAGAATGCCCCCTGACAAGCCATCCTCCACCCTATAATGCTGGAGGGGGGCCTCCCTTCTGACTTTTGGGCTATTTAAGGTGAATCTTGCCGTGATACATCTGGAGTCAGTACACCTCATTTCCAGATAGAGATGGGTCCAGAGCCTTCTAGGAGGGCTGCACCACGCTGAGGAGGCCTGTCCCAGCCCATCAGGATATACTGGAGAAGTTTAGCTAAATTGGAGGAGAATTTAATTTTATTTAAAGGGGGGTCTAATTTTAGACTCTGGGAGTCCACACCTGGAGGCCAGCTTCTGCAGCTGCTGGGGGGGAGGGTGGGGGGTGCAGACCCAAGGGGTCTGTCCTTTCTGCTCAAGTAGAACCTTTTCCTTAGGGTTGGGAACACTCTTCTCTTCCCTCTGTCCCTGTCTTCTGTGCAGGGAAGGACAGAAGTGTTTGAAAAGGCCCCAAATGCTTCCTGTCAGAACCTGGGTCACTCTTCCCCACCTGCAAGCCCCGCAAGACACCTCTCAGTAGTACATGGCCATTGTCAGCCTATATTGGGGGAACCCTAGAAAGAACAACAGACAGTGCTTCTCCCAAAGGGACTGGACCAGACCCAGATTTCCCAATTCTGAGGTTACTCTTCGCTATAACCCAAGTCCACAGGGCTGTGGGGAGCCCACTGAACAGGATCCTGGTTTTCCAAATAACACTTTCAAAGTAAGTCCCAGCCTCCCTGAGCCTCAGCTGCCTTGCCTGTAAAATGGGAATCATATGTACGTCAGAAGAAGGGATTTTCGTCAAGGACTAAGCCTGGAGCCCACAGCAGAGCCCCATCTTTCTAGCTCAGGGTGTCTCAGGCACCCTGTGCACGGGGACCTTCAGGCCAGATCACTGTTGGTTTTAGGGCTGTCCTGCCCCTGTAGGACATTTAGCAGCATTTCTGGCCTCCACCCTCTAGATGTCATGGATCCATTCAGTTGTGACAACCAAAACCATCTCCAGACATTTCCAGATATCCCTGGGGGTGGTAGGAGATGGACAAGAATCACCGCGTATTGAGAACCACTGGCGCAGGAGCAAATAGCAGTCAGAAGCAGTGGGGGCAGGGGTCTCCATGTGGGGAAGCCCTTCCCCTGGGGAGGAAGTGTAGCAGGCCAGACACCTTCCTTTGTGCTGGTCTCAGACAAGCCCCATTGTCTCTCTCAGGAATGTCCCTGCCTCTCCAAGGAGCAAGGTGGGAGCTTCAGATCCGGCTTCTGTCTCCGCTACCCCACGCCAGGCTGCCCGACCTTGGACACGTTTCTGAGCCGTGGTTTCTTACTCTTTAAAACGGGAGGACTTGCCTGAGCAGTATGGGGATTGACTGAGAAAATCCAGAGGAATTTTTAGGTTGGTGCCAGTGCAGAGTAAACATCAACAGTTACTGTTTTTAAAATATTTTATTTATTTATTTTTAGAGAGATGGGAAGACAGAGGGAGAGAAACATCAGTGTGTGGCTGCCTCTCGCACACCCCCAACTGGGGACCCAGCCCGCAACCCAGGCCTGTGCCCAGACCGGGGAACCGAACTGGTGACCCTTTGGTTCTCAGGCTGGTGCTCGGTCCACTGAGCCACACCAGCCAGGGCTTGTTACTGTTAGTTGTAAAAGACTTCTATTTATTCAGCACGTTGAGTGCCTCCTATACTCCTGGCAGTGGGGGAGAGGGAGCAAGGGCAGTGAAAAGACAAGCTCAGAAAGGTTGGGTGATTTGCCTCAGGGCACACAGCTGCTTCAAGAAAGGAGTCCACCTGGAGTTAAACTTCACGAGGTAGCCTCTCCAGTGCGCCTGGCCTGCGCCAGCAGTGGTTTTCCAGATCTCAGGATGAAGGGAAGACTGGAGTGCAACTTGGAGATGAGGAACACGGGTGACCAACTCATGTAAGATGGCCACGTGTCTCCCCAGCGCCATGAAGACAGAGCTTGAGCTGTGGGATATAAGCAAGGATGTTGGCATAGGCTCCCTTTGCTCCGCCCAGCCCTCCCCCAGCACGGGGCCCAGGCTGATCCGAGCCGGGGCTTTTTCCTCTAGGGAAGGTCCTCCCCGGTGGGCCTGGGCAGGTTCAGAAGACCCCTGCCCGGAGGTGGGAAAAGGAGGTAGAGCTGTGCCTTGTAATATTGTCACTAATTTTATGGGAGAGCCCTGAGCTCCCCCAGCCTCCTGCAAGCCTGAATTCCCAGCATAACCTGCAGGGCCCTGCCTCCCACCCACCCCATGGATTGTGGGCAGAAACTTGAACACAGAGCATGGGGATGATGGAACTTTTGCCCACTCAGTCAATAACTTGCTGAGCAGCCCCTCCTTTGTGTCGGGAACAGCTGGACGTCTCCCAGCCCTGGCTAACCAGGTGTACCAGAATGTGGCCTTTCTCGGAGTCATTCCCTTGAGCGATCATGGCCTGGAGAAGCCCCCGCCCCACAATGGCCCTACCCTATACTGGGATTGGTTCTGCTCAAGACCCCACGTCTGACTTCCACACCCTTCTGGTGGAGGCCTCAGTCACCTTCTATAAAAACTGGGAGGAAACTCAGCCCTGCCACGCACAGGGTGGGTGCGATGGCAATTAAGGTAAAGCTCAAAATGACAGAAGATGTCACTCCTCCTGGAATAACCCCAGCAGAACAGCTTTATTGCTCTGAACTCACCGCAAATGAGTCAGTCAGGAGGAGGTGAAGTTTTCAGGTTAACTGACACTTTGTAATTTCAAGCACCAAAACCTTTAACATGTTAAACTCTGAGGGGATGAGACAGCAGCCGGAATTCCCGCCTAGTGGCCTGGTTTCACCCCTTTATCACACAGTGGTACCTTTAGGGACTGTTTGCCCCTGAACTGAATGGCCCCAACGGACGTGCCTGGCCAGGGCTCAGGTCCTTGCCACTTGGTCTCATGTCCTGCTCCAGAGTCCCCACCTGCTTCCTCATGGGCCAAATCTCTCGGGAGGATGCCTCCCAGGCGAGCGGCTTAACCCACTGAGTTGAGCTGCGGGCGACTCTCGGACCTGGGCCTGCAGCAGCTGGCTGGCCTCAGGCCCCTGTGTCCACGCTGCTCTTGTTCATGTTCCCTGACTCAGAGTGCATGGCCACCACGCAGGGGTCACCTGTGCCCAGACCTGGCAGTTCTCCAGGTCACCACTTCCCTTGTCCACAGCCAATCAGCACTGAGATCTTTGGGCTTCCACCCCATGGCCACTGCCTTGGTCCAGGTCCCGTACCCACCATGCCCAAGACGCACAGACAGCCAGTCCCACCCTGCAATTCCAGTACACCCTGAGAAATGGCCTCACAGCAGGACCTGAGGGTGTGGAGGATGAAGACATGGGGGAGTGGCTGACAAGCTATGACAGCTCTGCAGACCGGTGCCTGAGACACCAGCACACAGGACAGAAGGGGAGCTGGCGGTCCGAGTCTGAGGGGCACCTCTGTGCAGGGCTGACAGCCCCTTTATGGACCCCTGCACCGTGCCTTCCCGCCCCCTGGAGACCAGCAGGCCGCAGGGTTCAAAGCATAACCCCTGGAGGCGTCGGGGCCTCCTGCTCCCCCACCCTGAGTGTGGGCAGGCACCTTCATTTCCTCCTCTGTGCCCTGGTCCGTAGAGTCAGATTCATACAGAGCCCAGCACAGCAATAACGGATCATTACTACTGCTAATACCCTATCCTGATCCCACTTCAGCCTCCCTGTGCTGACCCGTACGCCCTTGAGGGTAACCTCCTATTCATGGCTCTCCCCCTGGCCTCCTCGCGGTGACAGACATGAACGGGGCTGGCGTATACATATGTATCCTGGTAGGGCTGACAGAGACCCTAAGAATCCCTACTATTTATTGAGTACTTGTCATGTCCAGGGAGCATGCTAATGTTTTGTATCTGTTTAGCCCAGCAACTCAGAAATGAGTATTTGAGCCCTCATTTTACAGGTAAGGAAGGTCGGGGCTTCGGGAGATCAGTTGACCTGCCCAGGGTCACAGGAAGTTAGGGCTGGGCTGGGAATCCTGGATGGAATGACTACTGGGCAGAATTTGGGGAGGGGGGTCACAGAAGAGAAGTAGGGGCTCTCTCTGGGTGGGAGATTCATAAGCCCCCTACAAACACACTCGCACACAGGCATACTCACACCTTTATCCACAGGTGAGGAATAAGGGAACCAGAGGTTAACTGACTGACAGCTAGATGAGCACACGGCTCTGCTTCTCCAGGACTCTTATGTAAGACATGTACCTTCTCTCTTTAAAGTATGCAGTAGCAATAAGGAGAGAGAAAAAGCACAACAATTGGCTGAAAGCACGTGATGAACTGCAGAATTGTGTGGCTCAGGATGAGATGGGAGGGACCTCTGGGAATGCCCAGATGCCGGGCGCCAGGGAAGCTCCCCAGGGCTGGTACTCTGGGGAGAGTTGTTACCCAGCGACGGGTCTGTGTGCACTTTCCTCTCACCTCATCTCCTGCTGGCCTTCACCCTCTCTCACTCCTGCCTCCGGCAGCCCTTCCCCCTTTGCGAACCACTAAAGGCTTAAGAATCATGTAGGTATCTAATGAAACTACGTATACACTTCCTACTGAGCCAGCAATCCCACTTCCTGGGGTTTCCTTTGAAGGCACACTTCCAACCATATGAGAATACTCATGCATAACTGAGTTACTCATTACAGCATTACTTGCCATCCTAAAATACTGAAATATTGGGAACCACCTAAATCTAGGCGTTGAGAAGAGAATTTGAATAAGCTACGGTGAGATCACACAATGGAGACTTGCGCAGATGTGACCCAAGTGAGGAAGTGCTCTATGAAATGTGTGGGCTGATTTCTAGGATGTGTCATTAAGTGGGAGGGAAGAATGCAAAGGGCAAGAGATATCCATAGTATGCTGCCTTTTGTGCAAGAAAGAAGGGGAAATAATAAAATAGACATGTCCCTCTTCATCCTTGCAAAGAGAAACACGGAAAGAATCAACGAGAAACCAATGGGACTGCCTGTCTGGGTGGGTGGGTGGGAACATAGTGAGACATTTATAGAGACATTGTCCACTTTTCTGAAGAAGACTTCTTGCAGCCGTTGACTTTTAGAACTATGTTATGTTTCACGTACTCAAGAAGATGAATTAACAAAGGTGAGAATAAAATGTTAATACCTATAGACACAAGTGAACCTAACTGTACTTCAGACAGATAACAGAACAGAACAGGGGGAAACTAACCTGCAACTTCCCCTACCCACCCAAGTGACTCCTGAATGTGGTATGCAGACTACTTTGACTATATAGCCTCAGTAAAAGGACAAGACAAAACAACAAACACCTGGAAATAAACACTGAGCTCTTTTTATTGCCTTGTTTTTCATAGAGTTATGGGTTATCTATTAGGAAGGTAGCACTGAGCAAATGTTGCGTGTGTGTGCACATGCATGTCTCCTGGCCCTGGCTCTGCTCCCTGAGAGGGCCTGGAAGCAATGCCACCCTGGGGCACGGAAGCTCCCTCGTGCTCAGATCTCGGTTCTACATAGCATTATCCATCAAAAGGAACTGGAGCTGCTGGGGCCCAGAAAGTACAGCGTGAGCCTGGATCCTTGTGCCGCAAGCAAAGTGCCCGAGGTGAAGGAATCACTCCAAGAGTGATGGGAACATACATGTCAAGAGGGTACAGGAGCCAGGGGGGGCGGGGGTGTTGGCAGGAAGGAGGTATCAGAAACTATTATTTAATGACCACAGGTTTCAATTATTCAAGATGAAAAGTACACTCACACTCAAAACAGTGTGAGTGTACTTAATGCCACTGAACTAGACACTTAAAATAGTTAAGAGGATGTCAGAAAAACTGGTCCTGTGAGGGCTATGTTTGGGGGCTGCCAATTAAACTGGCAAAAGACAGATTTTACTCACATAGAAACCTGCATACGGGAGTTCACAAACCAATGAGGCTCAAGGAGGGGATTTGGGGCTACACACCATGTGAGTAAGGGAAAGGGATGGAGAAAGGACACGTATGGGAAAACAAATTAGGGCGTATGACAGTTTTGGGACAATACCTATTTAGGCATGGTTCCGACTTCCAGCCTCCAACGAGAAGAATCCATCTTTCCTGGTGGCTCCTGGAGAGGGAAACTATGACAACGAAGTTCCTGTGAATTCTTTTGGGTCTGTCACTGTCGGCTGATAAAGAGGGAAAACCCCTATGCTCAAATGCCTGCAGCCCAAAATAATTGTTATGCCATCGTGCCATATTCTGGACCACTTCAATGGCAAATTTTATGTTAGGTCTGTTTTACTGCAACTTAAAAAAAGGTAACGTGTTTAATTTAAGAGTCTTTTTTTGGAAGAGGACATAAGAGCCAGTTTGGAGGTGTTCTCATTGAGCAAATATTAGACAGTTTGAGCACCAAAATACATACTAATAGCAACAGATTCTAACCCACAGAACACACTAGGAATCCAAGGGTTCATAACGGAGTGAATGAATCAGAAGGGGAATGCCACCTAACGAAAGGAAAAGCGATGTTGGAATGAGAAAAATCACAATTTGGCCATCTTTATAGTCATAATTGTTGAGTCAGAATCATCGATGAATACTAAAATTAATGAGGAGACGAATACGTCTGATGGGAAACAGGAGATTGTAACTTTTCTCCAAGCCTGAAATTACTTCAGAACAAAATGCTATTTATTTATTTTTTTAAAGATTTTATTTCATTATTTTTTAGAAAGAGGGGAAGGGAGAGAGGCAGAGAGGGAGAGAGACATCAATGTATGGTTGCTTTTCACCTGCCTCCAGCCACAGACCTGACTGGAGACCTGTTTTGCAACCTTGTTATGTGCCCTGGTTGGGGAATCGAACCTGCGACCGATTGGCAGGCCGGCACCTTATCCACTGTGCTACCAGCCAGGGCTGCAAAATGCTATTTTTAAACACAGGTTTCCCCGATTCAGATTCAGCCAGGGCTGCAAAACGCACCCACATTCTACAACAAGACCCTCTACAGTAGCTCTTTCAGCCGAGGTGGCTAACAACTGGTTTAGAACCCTCGGGTGGCTCCATACCTCCTGCCTCCAGCAGACAGGAGAGGTGCTGGCGGGGACAGGCGGAAGGTGGACGGGGCTTTCTTGAGAAGCTGCAGCACTTTGCTTCTGCCTTACGAGGGGAGGTGCCTCCCCTCTGCGGGCTGAGGGAGAGGGGTTTCAAGGAGGCCACTGGCAGAGCATGACTGGTGTGTCCTGGATTCTCGGGGGCTCATAGGCTGGGTGGGGCCCAGGCCTGAAAGCCTGCAGGTGGATGCTGGCCACTTGGTAGTGGAATCAGATGTGGCTGTGCAGGGTGAACCTGACAGCCAGGAGCACGGGTGGCTTCCAGGGGACTAGCTGAGGACCTGGGTGAAGAGAGAGGGCTTGGAGCTGTATGCATGACGGCTGTGGGAGGTGGTCTTTGAGTGGGTGTCCCAGGCAGCTAACAAGGAGGAAAATGCCATGCAAGCCGCTCCCAGCAATGGGGGCTCCCCAGAACCCTCAAAACAACCCTCCAGGAAAATCGAAACAAAAAACCAAGCCAGTTTGAATCGTTGCTCTGGCCAGAGCAGAGCTACCCCAGAGGACACGGTGCCAGGCAAGGATAAGCTTTCATTTCTTCTCCCACCCCCACCCCCTGCGCCCTGGCTGGTGCGGCTCAGCAGATTGAGCGCCAGCCTCCAAAATGAAAGGTCGCCAGTTCCATCCTCAGTCAGGGCACATGCCTGGGTCGCAGGCTGGGTCGCGCAAGAGGCAACGGGTTTATGCAGCTCTCGAACATTGACGTTTCTCTTCCTCCCTTTCTCCCTCTCCCTCTCTCTAAAAGGAAATTAAAATAAAATTTTTTTTTTTTAAGAGACAACTTTGCTTGTTGCAAACCCTCTGGCAGCTGGGCAGGGCTCCAAGGGCCCAGGGGGTCTGGTAGTAGAGTCCTGGCTCTGTGTCACACTGGGTACAAGCTGTGGAATGAGAGCCACAGTAGCCGGAGGGACATTTACATGGAAGAGTGGGATCTCTGGAGGAGGCTGGTTAGGACTATTATTATTTCCAGTGTAGAAACGGAGAACTAGTATAAATGACCCATGGACACGGACAACAAGGCAGGGACTGACTCCAGGAGCAAGGGGGCCAGTGTAGGGCAATGGGAGAAAAATAAGGACAACTGCAGTAGAACAACAATAAAAAAGAATAAAGCAAAATGAAGAAGAAAAAAAAGAAATGGGAAGCTGGGGCGCCGAGAGGTTAAGTGATGTTCCCAAGCCACCCAGCTAGGAAGCCACAAAGCATCTTTGTCTGGGAGCTTTTGTCCCTTAAAAGTGAGCCACCTCTGCCTTTCAAGTTGAATTCAGAGTCATATTGAAAAGCACCTGCTCTGATTGTGTGGCTCAGTGGGTTTGATTTCCAGTCAGGTGGGCTGTGGGCCAGGTCTCTGGTTGAGAGCAGGCAAGAGGCAACTAATCTATGTTTCTCTCCTCTTTCTCCCTCTTTCCCTCTCTAAAAATAAAGAAATAAAATCTAAAAATAAAAAGCTCAACGGAAACTGCTCTTCCATGAAGAACACAGCAGAGGGCAGTGTAACCAACAGGCATTTATAGTTGGGCCCTCTTCCAAGGTAACCAAATGTTTGGCCTTACTCTCTAAACGGGGAAGACAGCAAACCACTCAGGAGAGTGCCTGTCTGTGGTTACAACTGGGACTGCTTGGGGTTCTGAGTGTTGTCAAAGCCTCCTGCACCCACCTTCCCAAAGAGAAGCCCCCTCTAGATCCAGGCCCACCCCTGATGTCCTCTTCATCTTTGTGTTTCAGGGCCTGGCACAAAGTTGTCACTCAGCAAACAGTGATGGCGCTGAATGACGGCTGGGAGAATCGGTCAGGAGTTCTTTTCCAGCGGTGGGTGCACCCCACCTTCCCTAATTTCTGCCACCCAAACATGGCTTCCTCCAGATAAAACCCAGCCACAGGCAAGGATGGGGTGGCACCTGTCCACTGGCTGTATTTAAGGACCCAGGGTCCTGCCACCTGGTTCTTAGCTGCATCCCTCATCGATGGGCTTGTTGCTTCACACGGAAACATTTTAGGTGCTTGCTGAGAGGACGCTGGTGTCCAGGGATCGGTGGGGTCCCCTGAGGAAGGAGTGGGTGAGGCTGTCTCAGTCGAAGTGTTACCACTGGTATTTAACCAGAAAAGAGGAACAAAGGACTTAGATATTGAGTGTAATAGGCTGGGGAGCATGAGCCTGCTTGCTTCACTGGGAAGCTACAGCTTCACAGCCCAGGGGATCATAGGCTTGCTCCACCCAGGGGGTTAACTCTCCTCCCTTCCCCTCTGGACACAGGGGGGGTGCTGGACCATAGAGGCCTGTGAGTCTTACTAGCGGGTGTGAACCCATCCAAAGATTGTGAAAACTTGGAGAGTTGATGGGTTCTTTTGAAAAGGCACCTGGTCCCTCCCAAATCCAAGCTAACAAAGAATTTTCTCTCTATCCCCCTGCCTCCTGGCCCGCACTTGCATAATCCTCTCTCCAAAGCCATGTGACCCTGGACAATACAGACTCCGATCATGGCTCCACAGGGAGCCTGAATTCCACAGCACAGCAATGGAAACACACGCTAAACTAGCAGGATACTGGCCTGGACTCGAATACAAACTCTGGGCAGTAGCCTTCACCCTGGCCCTACTGAAGACAAGATTAGAATGCTTCCAAGGGGAGCCTGATAGAGATGGGACATTGGGAACTCAGGAAAATCCCCTTAGTTTTACATCAGCAATAACCCATACCATACAGCCCCACCCTCCCCGGCGATCTCAGGAAATTCTTTTCCTTGCAATACCGCAAGAACCCCACTTCCACTGATAATAAAACCTTCCCCCTTTAGTTTGAAACCAAAGGTGCTGGCTCAGCCTCCACAGACAGCTCCAGGGCCACAATCCACAGGGCAGCTCCTGCGGTAGGATGGCAGTGAGCCCTGGCGCTGGGCCCTGCCTCGGAGCGATCCAAGTTGCAAATCTGACCAGGTCACTCCCTGCCTGCAACGCTTACATTGATTAAGGAAAAACAGAAAGCATTTCCTGCTCTAGTTTTATTTTAGCTAACAATGGTTGAGGGTTCACTGGGCGCCAGGAGTGCTCCTGATCTTTCCAGACCAGTTAGTACGGCACTTCATTCATTCATGCATTCATTCATTTGTCCACTCGTTCAATCAGTATACTCAAACCAGGGGCGATGCCAGGTGTTTTACAGACGACACATACAATAATTTAATCTTCGCAACAAGGTTTGAGAACGGCTATCATTCCTAATTTCCAAAAGAGAAAACAGGTTCAGGAAGGAAATTGCTGTAGAACACACTGGTGACTTCTTGGGAACAAAATTCTAGCAGCTGATTCCCAAGAGGAAATGCTTTAGGGAGGAAAAAAAAAAAGAGCCTTGGATAGTAACATAGAACTTGCCCCCAGCAAAGAGTCAGGCTGCCCAGTGTGTGGGCTGTGTGTGTGACACTGAGGTCAATGAGGGGAGCCTCAGACCCCTCCCCCTTCATCTAAGACCTGGACTGAAACTAGAGAAGGATAGGAAGTTAAGGACAGCTTCCCCTTCAGCCCTTGTCCGGGAGAGGGGCTTCGGTGGTGGAAATGCCCGTGGAAATCACTGGGGTTCATGCCAGCCTGTCACTCGCCAGATATGAGTCAGGACGGTCACTTCATCTGCAGAATGGGTACAGGGCTGCTGAGAGCGCCAGCAAGGAAGACGTAACGGATACAGCAAGCACCTGGAAGCTCCGCTACGTTGCCTTCCAACACCGATGCGGGTCAAGAACCAGCGCTCCCCACCCCCCCGCGCCCCTTTCGCACACAGAGGGCAGAATGAAAGACTATTAGAAAACCGATACAGGTAAATGCTATGGAATTCTGGGAAAGCCACGTTTCTTCCCCTATTGATCAGCGGTTGGGTAATCCAGCCTGGGCAAAGGGAAATCAATAACAGGGAGAACAAGTGGGAGGGCTGCCGATTTGGGGTCTCACTCACTATTTTCGCAGTGACCCCAAACTTGACCTTCCCCCAACACACAGTTGTTTAGCCAAAGAGCTTCTTCTGGAGACCCGGGTGGAGCGCTTCCCAGGAAGCTGGGCCGGGCGCGGAAGGCAGCTGGCCGGCGTGCGGGGACCCCTGCCCCCGCCCCCGCCCCGCGGCGCGGACTCCAGCTCCCGGCATGCCCCGCACGCGGTACCCGCCCGCCTCCAGCCCGCGGGAGCCGGGAGGAGGCAGACTGCGCGGCCAGGCATGAGGATGGAGGCCGGGGAGGCTGCGCCGCCGGCGGGGGCGGGCGGCCGCGCTGCGGGCGCGTGGGGCAAGTGGGTGCGGCTCAACGTGGGGGGCACGGTGTTCCTGACCACCCGGCAGACGCTGTGCCGGGAGCAGAAGTCCTTCCTCAGCCGCCTGTGCCAGGGGGAAGAGCTGCAGTCGGACCGGGTGAGGCCCCCCGGGCGGGGCGGGGGGGTCTCGGGCTCGCTGGCGTCGGGGCTGGCCGGCGGGGCGATCGCGGGCTAGGGGAGCCGGCCGCCTTTATTTACAAAGAACCGGAGGCGGGAAGAACTGGCTGGAGGAGGGGAGGAGGAAGTGGATCAGGGAGTGAGGAATGTGCCTATTGCCTTGGCAACCGGACCACGCCGGGCGACGGCCCTTCGGAGCTTCAGCGAGCTGCCCGGGCTCCCACCCCGGGAGGCTGGTGGATCGGAACCGCCTCCTCCCGCGCCTGCGGGGCCGTGGGTTCCCGCAGATGCAGAGGGCCTTCCGTCCCTCCCAAACGGGACCTTCCCGAACGGGAGTGGCTGCGGCTGCTTCTCCCTGCCGTTGGGGTGTGGGTGTGCTAGGTGTGCAGGGAGCTGGGTGTGCAAGGCCCAGCGCGCCTCTGAACTGGGCTGCGCCTGGGAGCCCTGTGGCCTGGCCGCACCCGCTCCGGGTCCCTGCGGCTCCGCTCGGAACCGCTGCGGGGCCTGAGGCCGGCGGCTCCTGCTCCAGGCCCCGCCTCCGTCTCTAACCAGAGGCTGGTCTGCAGGTGACCTCTGAAGCCCCGCCCCCATCCCCTGACCTTCGGGTGCTGTGACCTTGGGCCTGTCCCCTCACCTGATGCTCTTTTCTCTCCGTGGAGTCTTGCAGCTGCCTGCCTGGCTGCCCTCGGGCTCAGGGTGGCGTTGAGACAGATGCTCGTTTGGAAACCTGCAACACCCCAGAGTCACTGGGGATCTGCTGGAGGCAGTGCAGGGCTGGCTTCAGGGCAACAGCCTCCAAGAGGGGCCATCCCTGAGCCCTACTTTGGGTCAGGCTCCACTGAGACCCCCCTGGATGCGCACAGTGACCCCTGGTTATGGGGAGAGGAGTGAGGCTCAGAGAGGCTGGATCCCCAGCCTAAGGTCACATAGTCAGGAAAAGGCAGAGGCGGGATTTGAACCTTTCTGCTCCATCATGCTGCTTCAGTCCAGGGAAAAGCAGACGATGCTCTCCCTCCTGTCCTTCCCCCCATCCCAACATGAGGGGCAAGCGGAGGTCCCCCCTCTTCTCTCACAGCCTTTGTCCTCCCCTCCCTAGGATGAGACAGGGGCCTACCTCATTGACCGAGACCCCACCTACTTCGGGCCCATCCTGAACTTCCTCCGGCATGGCAAGCTGGTGCTGGACAAGGACATGGCTGAGGAGGGTGAGTTGGTTCAGGGGACTGGCCGGGCCCGCGTTCTAGCCCTGTCCTCGGCAGCCTGCCAAAGCCATTGCTTCCAGCCAGAAGGGACATCTGCTTTTTCCCTGCCTCTTCCCATCCCTGACAGGGCTGAATCCCAAAGCCCAGGAGCCCTGCCCAGCTGACCAGCCTGAGCTTTCCCTGGGTGTTGTTGTTGGGGAGGTGACAGAGCACATAGGCAGAGGTTAGGGGGAACAGTGAGGCTGGCAGCCTCCGCTGTGGGCAGGATGCCCTTTCTGCTGGCTTCCTAGGAAGCCAGGTATGAATGGGGTGGAGCTGGGCAGGGTGATCCGGTATCTCAGATGCCTAATGAGGGCTTAAGTCGTTAGGTGGGTGGACCAGGTGACTCTTCCCAATTTTGGCAGCTTCTGCAGCACCGAGCTGGTTGTGGGTGGAGGTGGGGAAGGAAGGAGCCTGCTCCCCAGCAGGGGCTTCAATCCTCCCAGGCCTGGGCGGCTGAGGTCCCATAGGTACCCACTTCTGGGCCCAGCAGATGGTAGGGAAGCTGTGGCTGGGCGGACAGCTTCTTGACAGCGCCCTAGTCAGGGTTCTGCAGATGCCAGATAACAACATTGCATCCCTGGTCCTCAGTGCCACCCGAGGCACTCAGTGACCCCCTTGCGTTAGCTTCTTCTGTTCTCACAGCAGCTCCGCTGGGTCACCCCATTTCACAGTTGCAGCACAAACTGATAAATAACGTCCCCGTTGTCACACAGCTAGTAAGTCTTCTATATCCTCTGGCCCCCTGCACGGGGCCCTAGCTCCCTCCGAAGGTGCTGGGATTGGCAAAAACAAACAAACAAACATAACAAACATGGAGAACCCCCGCACCTATAAACAGTGTTGCCTCTGACACAGCTGGGGCGTTGACTCCCCTCCAGGAGGGACCTGCTGGCCCAGGCCACGCCCACTGTACCTGTGCTTCGGAGGCTGTGGGCCCTGCTGAGCCAGTGCCTACAGGGGGCTCAGATTTTGAAGTCCTGGCCCACTGGGGACCCACTAGGGAGGAGGGGTGGGCTGTGCTAGACACCCCCAGGGTACAAGCGCTGGGACTCCTAACATGAGTTGTAAAGCGTGTTCTCAGCGTAGCTCTCCACCTACACTTCATGTACACATGGAGTCCCAGAAAGGAAAATTAACATGTCCAAGCTGGCCTCGCTGGTCAGCTGACCCAAAGCCACATCCTGTGCCCTAGGAAAGAACTGACTGGAAACTGACTGTGGGCCCAGGGAGCTCAGAGGCCAGTCATGGAAACAGTCAGAAGGGTCCCTGCCCTGAAGGGGCTGAGGGGAGTCCAAAGGCCAGAGGCCACTTCACTGGGGAGGTGACTCACTTAGTCTCTTAGACACAGTATGGAGATGATAAAGCCCGCCTCCCCCATGTCCCAGGACTTGTGATGAGCACTGGAGGGGCTTTGCAAACTGTCAAGTGTAGGAGGCGGAGATGTGCAAATGTGCAGAGATGATGCATCTCCAGTGGGCTCTGAAGTCAAAGGAACTCGAGTTGGAATCTCAGCTCTGCTGCTTAGAGGCTGTAGCCTCTTAGGCAAGCTGTTTCCCTTTCTGGCCCTCAGTTTCCCCGTTTCCTCCATGGGCAATGGAAGGACCTACTTCTGGTTCTGAGAATGAACTGCAGGAAATAGTGGAACATGACTAGCACAGCGCCTAGCGTTTCCCTTTCTGGCCCTCAGTTTCCCCGTTTCCTCCATGGGCAATGGAAGGACCTACTTCTGGTTCTGAGAATGAACTGCAGGAAATAGTGGAACATGACTAGCACAGCGCCTAGCGTTTGGCATGGGCTTCACAAAAGGGAGCACGTAATAGGGCCCCTTCTCATTGCAGAATTGTGGGGTCCAGTCCCAAGGAGCCTGCTGCCTCTTCATAGCCCAGAGTAGCCCCCAGATAAGGAGACTAGTGGGCACCCCATGGTCACCATGCTCGGTACAGCAGGGATGTTGGGCCGGTGCATGGCGGTATCTGGCCCATTCCACGGAGCATGGGATCCCGGGAAGGAAACGTCCCTCTTGCTTGATCCCTGAACTCAGGTGCTCGTCCCCCTCGTGTGACTGGAGGAGGAGGTAGGCCTGGAAGCCGAGAGGATGAGGGAAGAGTAGGGCAGTGGGAGTGACCCAGGGACGGCTTTGTCTATGGCAGGGGTCCTGGAGGAAGCCGAGTTCTACAACATTGGCCCGCTGATCCGCATCATCAAAGACCGGATGGAGGAGAAGGACTACACCGTCACACAGGTCAGGCAGCGTGGCACCATGGCCTGAGCCCTTGGAGATGGGGAAAGGGAGGCAGGGGAAAGGTTGGGGGAGGCTGAGCCGTTTTCCTTAGGGAGTCCGAGCTAGCCGGTAAGGGGAGGGGCAGTTGTCCAGCTCCCGGACTGCTCAGCGAAGCCCCAGACTGGGAGATGAACGCCGGTTCTTTCCTGTCCCCATCTGCTTGTTTGTGACCTTGGGCCGAGCATGCCCCTCTCTGGACCTCGGTTTTCTCTGATGGAATACAGTGTCCTGAGAACTGTCCACCCTTCCCTTCCTCATGGGTGAAATGGGGTCAGTGGGGAGGCCCTTTGCAGGGACAATGCAGGACTAGCGAATTGCCTATTTCATGGCATCAGGTGGTCTGGTGAGCGCAGCAGAGCCTCAGCGGCCAGTCTGTAGGAGGAGCTGGAGAGACTCCCATCTTGCCCTGGGAGATGTGGGGGTGGAGAATAGGGCACCACCGTTTGCCACCACCGTTTGCTGGCCCCGCATTGAAGTGGGGAGGCTCTGTCTCCTAGAGGGCCTGTCTCAGTTAGTGACCCAGAAAGTCCCCAATCCCTTGTTCCCTCATGGATCGCCTGTGTCAGTTCTGGCTCTTTAGCTGGGTGATCCTGGGCAAGTAACTGACCCTCTCCGAACCTCCACAAAAATCCCACAACTCATACAGTGTTTGGGAGGGCTGACATCACGAATGCCAAGTGCCTGGCGTGTAGTCGGCACTCAGAACATGGCTCCCGTCTTCCCACCCTGCTGCTGTCCTCCTCCTCTCCTTCTAAGGGTGTATGGTCGGGCGGAGAGAAGCTTGGGGGCAGACAGGTGCTCATTTCCTTCCTGGGGTGTCCGTCGCCCCCACAGGTGCCCTCCACGTCACCCTTCTGCCTGCAGGTCCCTCCCAAGCACGTGTACCGCGTGCTGCAGTGCCAAGAAGAGGAGCTCACGCAGATGGTCTCCACCATGTCTGATGGCTGGCGCTTTGAGCAGGTGGGCTGGGGACACGGGGGCCATGCCCAGGCCTCCTAGTCTTCAGGCAAAGCAGGCCCTCCCTTCTCGCAGCCTTGGGTTTCCCACTGCCGCCCCCACCCAGGTTGGGTCTTCCTAAGTCAAAGCCAGGTTAGGAAAGGCCACGCTGGGCAGCAGATTGACCAAGACGAGCGAGGGTAGAAGCCCCACGTGCTGCGTGGCCGCTCTGGGCGTCATCCTTGGTGGGAAAGCTCACAGTGACTAGGTGGTGGTTTTCGTGGTAGCGTGATTGAGCCTCTGGCCCCCCCCCCGGGACAGCTCAGCACAAGGAACTGAGATCCACATGGGTGAGCGGAGCCCACCTGGGTTCACGCGCCCGGGAACAATTCTGTAGGCACTGCTCTCGGTGTCTGCAGGGGACGTGCCCAGCTACGGGCATTGCCACGTTCAGGGAAACCCAAAGCAGGGACTTCCCTGAGAGGAATGTATAGTGGTCTCTGGTTCCCAGTCCAGATGCAGGTTTCCCATCCCATCAGGGAATTTTTATCTTGAGTGGCGTTGCCCTAGTAACGTAGCAGATGTTCCGCCTGTCGTAGGTTTCCCGAGGAACAGCCAGTGAGTTAACCCCAGGTCAGATTTGCCCGTAGGGAAGGAGTGGGGTTCTGCTGGCCCTTACCCACACCACGAGTGCTCCCTTGTGGAGGGCAGAGAAGGGAGAGGGCTGGGCCCCCTGGATGGCAGGCGGGGTCAGGGCAGGAGCCCCATGCAGGAGCCACAGCTTGATCCACATCCAGTGACATGGTGAGATCCTGAGCAAGTCGCATCTCAGTTTTCTTTTCTTTTTTTCAAGATTTAATTTTATTATTTTTAAAGAGAGGGGAAGAGAGAGTCAGGGAGAGAGACATCCATGTATGGTTGCGTTTCACCTGCCTCCAGCCACAGACCTGGCTGGAAACCTGGGTTGCAACCTGGTTATGTGTCCTGGCTGGGAATCCAACCAGCGACCTTTGGGTTTGCAGGCTGGTGCCTTATCCACTGAGCCACCATCCAGGGCTCAGTTTTCTAATTTGAATCAGAACTGAGCTGCGATGAAGATTAGAAGGACCACTGATACTGTCCCGGTCCAAGATAGGACTGTACACATTGGAATGAGCTGGCATTGTGCAGATAAATAGTACAGTCCTACCTCGGTACTCATCAGCTTCAGAACTCGTCAAACCCCGGGCTCACCGTGTTTTGATGAGAGACAAATGTTTCAGCACTGGGCGCTTGCTTGGGACTCTGGTAATTACCAGAACGTGTGTAAGCCATGGGGCCGCTCTGAGAGAGAAAATGCTTCATCACTGGTCTCTTGAAAACTTTCTCGGTTTCGGCAGTCGTCACCAGGTCTGGAATGCATCAGGACGAGTACCGAGGTACCGCTGTGTTTCGGTCTGTAAGACCCAGAGAGGCCCCGGGCTCTCAGATTCTAACTCCCGTTCCACTGTTTGGCTGTGGGACTTGCAGCAGGTCGCCCCCTCTCCACGCCTCGTCTGCCAAATCCGCTGGCATTTTTCTCTGCTGGGGAAGGGTCCCTGAGGGCTGAGGGAGAGAGACCTGTCGTGTGCTAGAGGGGGTTGCTGGGTGTAGTTATTCTAGGGACCCCAGAATAAAGGTGAGGCCACCTTTGGCAATTTGACCGGAGTCTTTGGCAACTGCACGGGTTCCCAGCTCAGGAGCCACTGGTCATCTACCCTCTGGCTTGACGGGTCCTACCTCTGCTTGCACGAGTGAACCAAATCTTCTATGGGGCTCTGCCATGCCAGCCTGGTTCTAGGGCTGTTTCTGCAACATCTGGCACAGGAGGTGACAGCCTACCAACGTGGTTACAGGCCTCCTGCTTTTAGGGAGTGGCCGCTGGGTCTGGATGGTGGGGGAGGGGCAGCAGCAGCATCCATGCCGCCTTCTTCCAGGGACCAGGCCCGGCCACACCAGGTGGGGAAGCTGCTCTGAAACACTGAACAGGGGGACATGGGGGAGAGGAGGAGACCCTTGACTTTCAACCTGGAGGTGTTGACTGCAAATCCATGGGCGTGTCTTTTTTTTTAAGATTTTATTACCTTATTTTTAGAAAGAGGGGAAGGGAGAGAGGCAGAGAGGGAGAGAGACATACATGTATGGTTGTGTTTCACCTGCCTTCAGCCACAGACCTGACTGGAGACCTGGGTTGCAACCTGGTTATGTGCCCTGGCTGGGGAATCGAACCTGCGGCCTTTGGGTTCGCAGGCCGGCGCCATATCCACTGTGCTACCAGCCAGGGCTGTTGGTATCTTAACAAGTGCCACATCCACCTCTTCCTTTCTCACTGCCCCCAACTGGCTGCCCTCTTTCTCCCCACGCACCACCCCTCTAGCTGGTGAACATCGGCTCCTCCTACAACTACGGCAGTGAGGACCAGGCGGAGTTCCTGTGCGTGGTGTCCAAGGAGCTTCACAGCTCCCCCCACGGGCTGGGCTCCGTGTCCAGCCGCAAAACCAAGGTGAGCCCCTGCGCGCCTCCCTGCTCTCCTGCCTCCCCTCCCTCCATGTAGCCATGCCTGCTTCTTCCTCCTCCCTCCTGCTGCACACGCATAAACCCCAGTCACAGCCAGCGCCATCCATCCCATGCCACCCATGGTCCTGTCTGCTCACGCTGGTCACCCAGGCCCAGGCTGGGAGAGCAGTGAGATGGGACGCTCCCGAGGTCGCAGCAAGCGTGACTAGATGTCACACGGTAGCCACGGGGCAGCATGGCTTGAGGGAGAGTACATAGGACTAGGGGTGTCTGGGCATGGTGTACCTTGCTCTGGGTGGCCCTGGACAAGTCCCGCTCCCTCGGCACCTTCGTTGTGTTCTCTGAGGACTGAGGGAGGCCAGTTTATTCCCAGGGGTGGGCCCATGTGCCCAGCCGGCCTGGGCTGGGCTGGGGAAGCCAAATCTATTAGTCCTGCCCTCTTCCCAGGCCCCTCCCCGGGCACCCTGCAGGAGAGCAGTCGGGAGCCCTGGGGGGCCTGGCCCTGTATTTCCACCCTGGCCTTTGAGGCAGCCTAGCTGGCTGGGAGTGGCAGAGGTCCTGCCAGCTGGGACCACAGCCGTCAGAAACCTCCAGGGCCTGCTGCGGGCTGGGAGGGAAGGCGTCGGGCCTTCTGGGGCCTGTCCCCTGGGCACTGGAGACAGAACTCCGGCTTCTGGCCGGTCTGCCTGCCTTCCGTCTGTGACTTCCCTTGCCCACCCCCACCCCAGCCAGGGCCAGTGTCTGGCCCTGCCTCACGGGGTGCAGCCCTGCTCTGCCCATGGCCCAAAGCCCCGAGACCGGGGCTGCCAGGCCCCAGATGTGGGTGTCGTCTGCCTAAAGTGAAGTCCCAGGTGCCCCTCAAGGCACCCCAGCTGCACAGCCACCCCGGTTCTCTTCCTCCCTCACCCAGCCTGCTCCGTGGACAGCAGCCAGACCACCCGTGGGCTCCCGCGCAGGGCCCGTCCTCCGCTGCTCCCTCCAGTCCCTTCCCAGACTCCCCAGGGTACTGGACGAGACGCCCCGCTTCTTTGGCTCCAACCCTCCATCTCGGAGGGCCCCTGCCTTTAGCCGCCCTCCCGCCCCGAGCCGGGGCCGTGGGGACAGCCGCCGCAGGCCCCCCCGTTAGCTCTGCACTCTTTCTTCCCTGGGTCCGCCGGCTGGTTCGCAGAGCGCGGAGGAGCCGCTGGAGGAGCAGCAGCAGCAGGAGGAGGAGGTGCAGGTGGAACAGGTGCAGGTGGAGGCAGAGGCACAGCAGAAAGGTGCAGCCAACCCCCAGGAGAACGATTGCTAACTCCAGCCGAGCGCAGCCTCCCGCCCGCTCCCCGCGCCGGAGCACCAGCCAGAACCCGGGGGCCTGGGGCTGCTGGGGGGCCGCCAGCCTTAGCTCCGCCGCCTGCCGGCCGCCTCACCCGCATAACCATCCCTCTCTCACTTTCTCTTCGCAGCCCGGTCACCTCCGGATCCCGCTAACCCTTTCTCCCTCCCACCACCGCCTCCTCCTCCTCCGCTTCCCGCTGGAGGTCCTGCCTCATCTTCATCCACCTCCTCCTCCTCCTGGATCTCATCTGCACCCTGCCTCTTCCCTCTCTGCCCCTGCCCGGGCTTCCTCTCCGCCTGCTCACGCCTCCATCCCGGGGCCGCGCTGGTCCCCGCCTCCCGCGCCCCCCACCCGGGCGCCCGGGCCTTGCGTCTCCGAGCACCATGCCTGCCGCCGCCTGCCCCCCTCCTGGCAGCTCCTGCCTCCTGGCCTGGGGGGCAGGCGGGCAGCGGCAGCTCCTGTGCGCCTGTCAGCCCTGCCGGGCACCCCTGAGGTGGGCCGCCCGCCCCAGCGCCCGACCTGGTTTCCTCCTCCTCCTCCTCACGTTTCCTTGCAGGTTCCCTCGGCACCCCGCAGACCTGAGGCTGCGCTTGCCGTGAGGGCCTCTCCTCTGCCCCTCGCCCGCCCCAGAGCTGCCACCCCTGGTTTGTAGCCTGGCGGAGCCGGAGGGAGGGCGGAAGCCAGGAGGGTGCTCCTCGCCCGTTCCCTGGGCTTGGGCTGAACTTCTGGCTCATTTTCTCCCTCGCCAAAGTTTCTCGGCCTCTCTTGGCCTGGGTATGAGGCTCTGAGAGAAGAGTTAGGGGTGGACCCTGTGCCCTCTGCCCATCAGCGGCCAAGGAGGCCGGGAAGGTGGGGAGGGAAACAAGCCCTGGCCCCAGGGCTGCACGCAGGAGCTCACACCTTGCAGCCTCGCGGCGCTGGCTTCCGGCTGCGAGGGTGGGAAGGACGGGCCACGCTGGGATTCCCTTGGCTTCCAAGAGTCAGGGAGGCTGGGGATCTCGGTGTGGCAGAAAACAGTCCTGGTCAGGTGCCCAGAAGCCCAGAGGGGCAAGTCACTGTCCCTCTAAAATGTCAGTTGCTTCTAAAGGGGTCAGATAGCTGCTCCTTGTGACTTGCCTCTTGGCCTTGACCCCATGGCCAGAGTTTTGGCAGAATGTGGCCTCCTAGGCAGCCACCACCAGCCCAGAACAGGGCAGGGGGACCCCAGACAGGTGAGCTGGGTCCCCTTCCTGCTCACCCTCCTTCTGGGCTCTGAACCCACCTTCTCTGGGCCTCAGCCCCTCTCTCTCCTCCCAGAAGGGACTCTGTGACTCACCTACCTCTTTCTCTCTCCCTCTCTCCCCCACCCCTCCCTCCCTCCATTTCCACCTCCTCTCCGCCCTGGCCTGCACCGCCCCTCTCACGGGCCCACCCCCACCCCTTCCCCTTGTTCTGACCATCCCCCACCTGTCCCCCATCCCCCACCCCTTTCCCTCTTATTTTCTAGCTGTTACAGGCCAGAGGCACCCGGATGTGAGGTCCCACATCACCTCCAGGGACTTGGGGTTGCGATCTGAAGTCCTTTATTTTTGTACCACGGGGTGGGCCCCCAGCTCCAGGTGGAGGAAGCGCTCTTCCTGCCACCACCTCTGTCTACACCTGTGGGGCTGTGCACTCCCCCTGCCTCCCCGGGGGGCCCCGGGGCCTCTGGGCAGGGCCGCCTGCCAGTGGCCCAAGTGTGGTGCCGTCCAGCTGTGTCTCCCGGGCCTGTGTGTCCCTTACCCCGAAACCCCCAGCTGCATGGCAGATACAGCCCCTCCTGGCCCAGTCACATCACCTCCTTGAGCCTTAGTCTCCCTGTTAAATGGGTTCACTTTTCCTCCCACCTACCTCACAGGGTTGTTGTGAGGTTACATCTAAAGGGAGCAGGGTCCCAGGAGCCCCGCACCCCTGGGCTAGGCCTGCACCCTACCCTCAAGGGGGGGCCAGGTTAGCCCCAGATGAAGTTCGGGTTCAGGTACTGGTGGCGGATGGAGGGGTGGGATTGTCCTGGCCTGAAGTCTGATGTGGCCTTCACCTGGACGGCTCCCAGCCCGCCTGTGCCGCAGGGGACAGGGCAGCAGTGGCCATGGGGCCGCTCAGGAACTGGGGATAGGAAAGGGGGGTGCTCCCTCCTCTGCTTGGGGACCCTCTGCGTTGAAGACTCCCCAGCGGATACTTCTCCACTGTGTCTGGCCCCACCATGTAATAAAAGCTGAAGAAACAGCTGGCCCGGCTGCCTTTCTCTCTTCCTCTGGGTCACTTTTGGGGGAAGGGCTGAATCAGGGTTGGGTAGAGGACCCAAAGTTCACGGGGCTCTTCCCTAAGCCCCCGGGGTCGTCTGCTGTGTGTGTAAGGGTAGGTCCTCAGCTGTGACACCGACGGCATCCGTTTGGCTTGCTGAGGTGCCCGCCCCTCTCTGGGCCGCAGTTTTCTCATCTATAGAATGAGGGGCTGGACCAGATGACTCCCAAGGTCTGGTCCCTAGAGTCATGTGGGTCTCTCCCTGCCTCCAGGTAGCCCTAGGCCCCCTCGGGTAGCTGAGCGGGAGAGAGCTGGGCTCCCGGAAACTCCTCTCAAGCCTGGGGCCCTGTCCTCCCATTTCCCCACTGTCCACACAGCCCTTGGCCTGGTGGCTTCACTCTGGGCTGCCTGAGGCCACCTCTGCTCATCCTCATGCCCCAAGATAGCCCACTTCCTGCTATGACAACTCTTGGTCACCTTCACCTCTCTCTATGGCTCTACCCCAAGTCCCACAAAATAGAAACACCCAGGTACTGGCTCCAAGTTGTCTTTTTTTTTTTTTTTTTTTTCAGTATATTTGTATGGATTATGCTATTACAGTTGTCCCAATTTACCTCCTTTGCCTTCTTCTGCCCAGTACCCATCCCCCTTAGTTCAGGTCCATGGGTCATACATCTAAGTTCTTCAGCTTTACCCTTTCCTGTACTGTTCTTAACACCTCCCTATTTTGTACCTACTAATTATGCTTCTTAATCCAGTACCTTTTTCCCGTTCTCCTCCCCCTTCCCCATTGATAATCCTCTAAGTGATTTCCAAACCTATGATTCTGTCCTTGTTCTGGTTGTTTGCTTAGTTTGTTTTTGATTTTTAGGTTCAGTTGTTGGTTGTCATGAGCTTGTTGTCATTTTAATGTTCATAGTTTTGATCTTTTTCTTAAATAAGCCCCTTTGACGTTTCATGTAGTAAGGTATTAGTGATGATGAACTCCTTTAGCTTTACCTTGTCTGGGAAGCACTTTATCTGCCCTTCCATTCTACATGGCAGCTTTGCAGGGAAGAGTAATGTTGATTGTAGTTCCTTGCTTTTCATCACTGGGTAGTTCTTGACAGTCTCTCGCCTGTAGTTTCTTTTGAGGAATCAGCTGATAGTCTTATGGGAACCCCTTTGTAGGTAACTGCTTTTCTCTTCATACATTTTAAAATTCTCTCTTTATCTTGAGTCTTTCACATTTTAATTATGATGTGTCTTGGTGGGTCCTCTTTGGGTCCAACTTGTTGGGACTCTGTGCTTCCTAGACTTGCATGTCTATTTCCTTTGCCAAATTAGAGAAATTTTCTTTCATTATTTTTCAAATAAGTTTTCAATTTCTTGTCCTTCCTCCTTTCCTTCTGGCACCCTTGTGATTCAGATGTTGGTACTCTCAGAGATCTTCCAGTCTTCTTAGTCTCTCCTGGTTTTGGTTTTTGGTTTGTTTTGCATTCTTGTTTCTTCTTTCTGTTCTGGTTGAATGTTTATTTCTTCCCTTTGTTCCAAATCATTGATCTGAGCACCAGCTTCTGTCCCTTCACTGTTGGTTCCCTGTGGAGTTTTCTTATTTCACTCAGTGTGGCCTTCATTCCCTCCCTCATGCTCTTGCTGTACTCGGTGAGTTCTCTGAGCCTCCTGGTCCCCAGCGTTGAACTCTGCATTTTGTAGGTTGGCTGTCTCCATTTCATTTCGTTCTTTTCCTGGGGTTTTGATGTGTGCTTTCATTTGGACCATATTCCTTTGTCTCCTCAATTTGGTAGCCTCCCTGTGTTTGTTTCTGTGTACTATGTAGCGCTGCTTTGACTCCGGGTCACAGCACACCTGTTCCGTTGTGTGGGCCAGAGCTGCACGCAGGTCGCTGCCAGGGCCGGGCCGCCCACTTCCCCACTTTGTGCCTCTGTATGTGGGGGGCAGGTTGGGGAGGGGAAACACCACTGCCCGGCTGCTGCAGGCTTGCTCTGCACTCACCCCACTTCCAGTGACTTCACCCCTTCCCTCATGCGACCGGCTCCCCTCTAGCTGTGACCATGGTGGCGGTTCCCAGAGTGGCTGAGCTTGCGTACGTTCCAGGCCCATGCCTGGAGGTTCCGAGGTTTTATTTTCCCAGCACAGAAACCCGGAGCTGCTTGGTGGGGATTGAGGCTGGGATCACTTGTGCCCAAAGCGTCCCTCCTGATTTTTATCCACCACGTGTGCACGTGGCACCGCCCATGCTGCTGGCCACCGCCTCACCACCTCCACCACACTGCCACACTGCGTCCTTTCCATCCCAGCTCCCCGTCACTGCCCCTCCTCTCCTTCCGGATGAGTATTTCTTCTTTAAATCCTTGGTTGTCGGACTTCACAGCTCAATTTTCTAGCAGTTCTGGGTGTTTTTTTGTTTCGATGTTAGTTGCAATTTGTCTTATGGTTGCCCAAGGAAGCGAAGCATGTCTACCTGCCTCTGTCTTGACCAGAAGGTCTCCACCTTGTCTTAGAGTCCCCTGGGCCCTGGCTTCTCTTTCCTGCTCTGCCGGGGCCGCACCCCACCCACCCTGGCCAGTTCCTTCTCCCCAGTCCTGCAGACTGTCCACCTTGCTCAGCGCAGTGCTGCTGGGCACAGCCCCTGCAAAGCAGTGACCCCTAGGCAGAGGCCTCCCTCGGCTCACGCCCTGCCACTCAGCAGTCCCGGGCCCCACCACTTCCTTCAGGGCGCTCTGCTTGCTGAAGCTGGCCTCACTTTATATGGCCAACTTTGCTGCAAAAGAGTCACAAGGAGCTTGTTAAAAAGCCAGCCCTGCCCTGGCTGGTAGCACAGTGGATAAGGCACCGGCCTGCAAACCCAAACGTCGCAGGTTCAATTCCCCAGCCAGGGCACATAACCAGGTTGCAGACCAGGTCTCCAGCCAGGTCTGTGGCTGGAGGCAGGTGAAACGCAACCATACATTGATGTCTCTCTCCCTCTCTGCCTCTCTCTCTTCCCCTCTTTCTAAAAATAATGAAATAAAATCTTTAAAAAAAGAAAAGAAAAGAAAAGAAAAGCCAGCCCTGGCTGCTGTGGCTCAGTGGATTGAGTTTCCACCTGCAAACTAAAAGGTCGCTGATTCGATTCCCAGCCTGGGCACGTGCCAGGGTCGTAGACCAGGTCCCCAGTTGGGGGCGCCCAAGAGGCAACCAGTCTGTTTCTCTCACACATTGATGTTTCCCTCCCCTCTTCCCCTCTCTCTAAAGATAAAATCTTAAAAAAAAACAAACCAGATTTCTCATCCCTTCCCCTTCTCCAATTTTTACTAAGATCAGGAAGGCCCATGATTTGCATTTAAGCAAAGCACCCAACAGTGTTCCGTCCGGTGAGCCTACTGGGGTGGGAATGCTTGAACACCCTGCCCCCACCTCAAAGGATCCACCCACAGTGTTCGCACCACCTGCCGTCCCCTCCCTGGGACAGACAGGCCCGCCCGCAGGTGAGCCGCTCCCCCCTCCGCCTGCCCACGCAGGGACAGGTAGCCACTCCCTATCTTTGACCCCCTGAAGTCTAGGTCTCCCTTCTCCCAGCTGGGCTTCAAGAAAGGCTTGTCCGTGCTGACCCCGTTCCCGACCTCCACCACTGCACCCTCAAGAGCCCCCCACCCCCCGAGCCACGGCCTCCTGTCTGCAGTGTCCTGTCTCCCCCACACCCTCCGTCCGCTCCCACCAGTCACCTTCCGCTGCTCAGTGTTGCTGACCACGGGCCCCCCCTGGCCTCCGGACAGTTTGCAAACAGGCCAAGCAGGAAGCAGAATCAGTTCAGTCAGGGGTGTGAGGGTGGTGCCTACGGCCCCATTCAATCTCCACGTCGGGGCCTTGGCTCAGGGGCTTTATTCCAGGGCAGCTGAGCTCACCTCCAGGTGAGCAGGCAGTGGAGGCCCAGGGCTCCCAGGGGCAGCTGGCCCACCCGGGGCCCCCTCGGGGCACCTTCCACCCCTACCTCCCAAGTTAGGCCGGGGCTTCGAAGGCTGGAATCTGCTCTCGGGCACTGGACGTGGGGCGGGGGAGGTGGTTCAGATATTCCCTCTGGGACCCGGAAGCTGCATCCTCACTGCTGAACGATTCCCCCCAAAGTCAGCAGTGGGGGGCAGGCAGGAGGAGAGAATCTGGAGGCGACAGGCTGGATGTGTCCCCACCGGTGACCATCCCGGCCGCTCCAAGGAAGTCTTGACCGTCGGCCCTCCTCCTTCCTCGGGCCCTCTCTGGGTTGATGTCAGGTAGCAGGTTTGGAGACAGGGTGCCGTGTGCTGCTTCCACAGGCCCCTGCCACCCCAGAATACTCGCTCCCCTGCCCAGTGGGCGTCTGGGCTCTCTGCGTCTGGGAGGTGGGCCCCAGCCCTGCAGGGGCAGCTCCTCAGGTCAGCACCTGCTGGATCCAGCCGATTACACCCGTGATGCGGGTGTAGACACCGAAGTAGTTGGGCCGGCCACAGCCCAGGCCCCAGCTAACCAGCCCAGCCAGGAACCAGCGGCCGCTGGGCTCCCTGCACACCAGTGGGCCACCCGAGTCGCCCTGAAAGGGGAGGAGAGACGGGACTGCATCAGGGTAAGGACACCCAGCTTCCGGGAAAGGATCCTGGCTGCTGGGGCTTTTCTGGGGAACATCGAAGAGACACATCGCCCCTTGAAGCCTTGGCTTCCCTCGGCCTTGGCCAGGCCTCCAAGGTGTCCCCGCTATCCTGGGATGGGGAAGGTGGGGGCCGTGTCTGTCCACCTCTGCCTCTTCCGTGGGCTCCTCCTCTACAGGGTCACATCGGGCAAATAGCCTTGTGGTAGGCAGGAGCAGAACTGGGTCTGAGCCTCAGACCTGCCTGCCCACCCCAGGTCTCCTCTGACCCATGGCCTGCAACCTGGGGTGAGTCCCTCCACCTCCTGTGAAGTGGGGGCAGCCACCTCGGACCTTGCAGGCACCCACAAAGCTTCAGCAGGCTGGTGTGAGCAGACGACCAGGCCCTGGGTGAGGCCAACACCGCCCTCTCCCTTCTCCGGCCCAGCCCCTCAGGAGTCACCTGGCAGGCGTCCTTCTTGCCCTTGTGGTAGCCGGCACACAGCATGCGGGGTGTCACCTGGTAGTGATAGGCCTCGCTGCACAGGTCCTGAGGGATCAGCTGCACGTCCACCTTCTGGAGACCGTTGCTGGTGGGGCCTGCCAAGGCGGGTTGAGGACAGGGGGCAGGGGTGAGAAGATCCATGAAGCCCAGGAGTCCCTCTCCACCCCCACCAACACACACTTCGTGGTCACTCTGTTCTGGATGCCCCTCTATGGGCATGGAGCCCCCGCCTGAAGCCGCTCCGCATGAGGGTCTTCTCCAGCTTTCCTTCCCCTTCCTCCTCCTGCTTGAGGCCTCTTGGCCACCTCCCCTCTGCTCTGTGACAGCCCTGGGAGATTTTTCCGGAGCTCACATTTGACCCCCTACCCTCCCTCTAAAACAGCTGCATCTCCCCACGGTGCAGCCCTGAGCTTCTCCACGAGGGTTACAGGCAGGGCCCCAGGGAGCGGCACGAGGCACTGTGCCCACCTCACGGGGAGACCTGTCCACCTGAGGCGCAGCCCAGTATCCCTGCGCTCAACGCCCTCGGGTTCTGAAGCCGAGATCCCTCCCACAGACCCTCCCCCACTTCCCTCTGGTGGGGGTGCCCTGGGCTGCCGCCCGTCCCTCCTGGGCGCGCCTTCCCTCCACCAGGGCACTGCCAGCTCATCCATCCCCCAAGCCTCAGCTGAGCCCGCCATCCCCGGACACCTGCTGGCCCGGCCTGCGTTGGTCAGTTCTCGGCACCATCTCTGTCTCCCCCAGGAATGTTCTCTTTTCATCTTTGCCTCCCCTTAGCCTTGTTCGACACCTGCCATATAGTAGGTGCTCATGGATGTGTCGCTGAGTGAATGTGTGATCGAGGGAACCCGTCCTTGCTTTACCACTGTCCCTGTCACCCCCTCTGACAAGGTGCTTTCGCCGGAGCCTCTTCCCTCAGCTACAAATGATTTCTACAGTCCTGCCTCCACATTGTAAATCCCTGGACACATTTTTAAAGCCACCACCATGAAGGAAGGGCACAGGGAATGGCTGTCGCTGGTCGGCCCCGGCCCGTGTTCATAGGACTGAGAGGTGGCCTCCAGGGACAGCTGGCTCCAGCCAGTTTAGGCAGGAAGGGGAAACACCCCCCGTTTCTGAGAAGCAAGAGCAGGGACAGCAGGGGCTCTGGGGTCAGGCAGTCCCGAGTTGCAGTCCCTGCTCCAGCCCTCTCTGGCTACGTGTCCTTGAGCAGCTGCTCAATGTCGCTGAGCCTCAGTTTCCCCATCTATAAAATGGGGTCATAAAACCCACCCTAGGGTGACTGGGTGGATTCAATGAACTTGAGCTTCCTTAAAATCCAACCTTCATTAAGAACCTCTCCTGCCCCAACACACACGCACACGTTTCCCCTCCACCCTCACTATCCAAATAGCAGAGGGTTGGAGCTTGCTTGCGGAGCAGTAGTGCCCCTGACCTACCCCTTTGCTCGACATGTACCTTAAGGTAACCCTCCATGGCTTCAGGTCTCCTTAAATGCCCTTCCAGGAGGAAGGGAAAGGCCAGGAAAGCAGGGGCCCATGGGTAGTAAAAGACTCTTGTTTTTTTCCTATGAAATCCAGCCCGACTTAATCCCAGGATGTGCAGGCCCCAGGGGTGGAGCCCTGGCCCCCTTACCCCGCCCTCTGCGGGCTAGATATTGGGCGAGGCCCACCGCACCTATCCCCTCGCCCGAAGGAGGCCTGCTCACCGCCCTCGCGCAGGGCGCCCCAGCCGGTGATCCAGCAGTGCAGGCCCGGCTCGAAGAAGTGGGAGCGCGCGGGCAGGCAGACAGGGCGCACGGCGGCCGAGCGCACCACCGGGTGGTCCAGCTGCAGCAGGGCCACGTCGTAGTCGTGGCTGTCCTCCTCGTGGTACGGGTGCAGCAGCACGCGGCTCACCTTGAAGGACACCTCACCCGGCCAGCGGGAACTCTGCCACACCTTGCCCAGGAACACCGTCCACAGCGCTGGGGAGGCCATGCTGGGGGCGGGTGGGGTGGTGACCGGCTCAGTGCCAGCCTCTCCCATCCCAGATGCTTAGAACAGCCCCCCAACACTGTCCCCACACCCATGTCCTCCCGCTCCGGAAGGCCGGTAGCTGGCGGCTGGTGCAGTGTTCACTGTCCTCCCCAGGGCCCACCTGCCTGGGTTCCATTCCAGCCCCAGCTCCATCCTGTCCTAGATTCATGCATGCCTCGCTAAGTCTCAGTCTCCTCATCTGTGAAATGGGAATAGCATCTTCTACTCATGTTTCTGGGGAAATGCAATAAGACTGTAGGTGAAAAAAAATTAGCACAATGCCAGGCACGGGACAAGGATCTGACCCCTTTTTTATCTGTGTGCTGTAGAGGGCCGGTTGCTGTGAACTCCCTGGGAGGGGTGGGAGTGGAGGGTAGAGGGTGCACAGACTGACGAGGCAGATGAGCATTCAGGTCATCCTTTGCCCTGAGGGCGGAGGGGAGCACAGGATGGAGGGAAAGAGCAAGATGGTCAGACTGGCGGTGGCACCAGCGTGGACAGGCAGTGGTGGAGGACTCATCCAGGCACTGAGGAGACTTGCTGCCCGGCTCTGGATGTAAGGAGGGGGGCTCTGGTGGCGCCAGGTTTTTGCTTGGAGACAGTGTAGACCCAGATGGAGGGGGAGGTGTGGGGAGAGGATCCAGGGTGGCCACGTTGGGGACAGGGCCTCGGGGCCCCGAAGATAGGGCTGGGGGTGGGAAGGGGCCTTGTAAGCCTGCCACCATGAGGAGAGGGAAATCTGTGTGAGATGTCCCTTCCTGGAGGCACAGCTGAAGGAGACGGCGCGGCCTATGACCAGCCCAGGCAGTTCTGCTCTCTGCTGCGCCCCCAGCGGCAAGCCCAGCGGCAATCCCAGCTCCCAGCACACAGTAGGACCACTACTGACGTTGCTGCATGGGCACAGGCACGAATGAACAACTGAGCTCCCTGCCCACCTGCAAGCAAGGTACCAGGAGAGCCCAGAGAGGTGGAGCAACCTGTCCAGGGCCACCGAGTATGTTTGTGGTGAAGCCTGGGCTGAATCCGAGTGTGGGAACAGCCATTTGTGGCGGAGGGACCTCCTCACCAGCCTTTCCTCTGTCTGCTTAGAGCTCAGGGACACTGGCCCTCCCGCCCCAGCCTTGCCCACCCCAGCTCTCATGGGCTGCTTTCACCTGTCCTCCTGGAAGCAGTGGGCAGCTGTTATCACCCAGCGGTCAGCGATGAGGGCCCCACCGCAGATGTGTCGGCCCCGAACCTGGAGGCTGGCCTGCCACGGCCACTCACCCTCGGAGGACACGGCCCCGCCCACGATGCGGCCAGAGGGACCCTGAAGGCCACAGTCTGGGGGTGGTGGGAGAGGGCAGGGTGGGAGGGGCCGGGGTGGGCCAGCAAGGCAGAGAAAGACAGAGCAGGGGGAGGGAGAGCAAAGGAAGATGTGGAGGGAAAGACAGAACGGAGGACAGAGGTGGGGCAGAGAGACAGATGGACACATGGTAAGCTCTCTCTCCAGATTCCTGGTGCGGGCACCTCCCCCGCTCCCACGCTCTAGGGCCCAGTGGGTGGAGAGGCCCTGCCCGCCTCCCCGAGTCCCAGCGTGTGGGCAGCTCACCACAGTGCTGCTCATCAGAGCCATCCCTGCAGTCGGGCCGCCCGTCACACTGTGGGTTGGGCTTCTTCACGCAGCTTCGATCCTCGCACTGGAAGGTGAACGTCCCACAGGGCACCCCTGGGAGAGAGGGGGTGGGGCCGGGCATGGAGGGTGGGTCCCTGAGCACAAGGAACCTCCAAATCAAGGCCCCAGGGGAGACAAAGCCTGGAAGAGGCCAGGAGGTGGCTGGTGAAGGATCTCTGGACCATAAAAGGTTCCCCGGGGCTCCTTCAGTGCCTCCTGGGTTGTGTCCCTTCTCCCCGGACCCTGACTGTTTTGTTGAGAACAAGGTTCTGTCTCCCCTCTCAGCCTGGGGCCGCCACTGCCTTCACCACGAGGAACTTCCTGCTCCACCACCTGGTGTTCACCTGGCCCCCTGTTTGAATGTTACCTTTCTTCAAGGCCCAGTTCAAAGCCTGCCTCCTCCAGGAAGCGTCCCCTGCCTGATCTCTCCCCACCACCCCCTCTTCCCAGGCTACCGGACATCATGGCTTTGGGCAGAGTCACCCATCATGGGTTCCCACTAACAGACAATCCCCAGCGGGCAAAGGTCACATCTCTGGCCTCTTTTACTCCCACTTCCCTCTTTGCCTCTCCTATCACTGAGTAGTTGGCAAGTGTTGGCTGGCTGGCCGGCTGGCTGGATAGACGGATAAACCAATGGATACATATAGGAATCTGGGCAGATTAACCAATGGGTGAGTTGATGGCCCCGTAGGGAGCCTGACAAACATCTGGAAGGACGGATAACTGAGTGGATGGACAGACAGGTAGTTGGAGATGTCAGTGGATGGATGTGTGCCCACACGCATTCATGGACGCATGGTGGACGGTGGAACAATGGACACACAGGCAGGTAGTCTGGCAAACCAATAAGTGGGCGGATTGACGATTCGGTGAACAGGGAGACAGGTGGTTGGACAGGCCGAAGGATGGATAAATGAGCGGATGTGCACTCAGGTTCTGGTTGGAGAGACTAGGAGACGGACGATGGACAGATGGCCGTGCAGGTGTGCTCACAGATGGGCTGGTGAGTGTGTGGACATGAGAGCAGAACCCTTTGCCAAAGAAGCATGCAGAAGGGCTGGGCTTGCCTGGCTAAGGCCGATTCTTTGGGAGCCCTCTAGGTACCCGCTCGTGCCCCGCCCTACCTTCCTGGCATTGCTCTTCGTCGCTTCCGTTGAGACAGTGAGGCTGCCCGTCGCAGACCCTGGACAGGGGGATGCACGTGCTGTCCTCCTGGCACTGGAATGTGGCTCTGCAAACTGTGGTGACACAGAGAGGGGGCAGGTAGGAGGGAGCGAGAGGGACCGGCCGGGACGTTAGAACAAGCGCTGTACGTTGCTTTCTCAGCTGCTTTACCCTGGAGTTTCTCTGTGGCCCGGTGCGATGCCCTATTTCCTTGGTGAACACAGAAACGAAGTGGCTTGTCCAAGGCCCCCTGCCGCAGGCAGGACTGGAAGCCAGACGTGCTGCGGCCCCTTCCCCAGCACCCAGACAGAATCATCCCAGAGGAAGGCGTGTCTCCCGTCCCACACATTGAAAACTTGGCGAGGATGGGGGAGGAGGTAGGTCTGGGGAGATAACACCAGGCCAGGCTGCCCTGGTGGCCACTCCGAGGATTGGAAGCCTGGATGCATAAGAACAGGCATTGTTCCAAGAAAGCCCTGTCTGGGAGACCGCCAGGTCCCTGTGCCTCTTCTGCAGGGCCGGGCAGGGATGAGCGCCCCTCCAATAAGGGCTGGAACCCCAGTCTCCCGTCTGAACCCCTGAAGTGGAGGAGTGAGGACCCATTCAAGGGAGGGAGATGGAAGGTTCTCTTCTTGGATACCCAGGGCCTGCCTGTCCCTGCTTAACAGCCTCTCCTGCCCAGTCCTGCCCTCGCCCACACTGGTTCTTCCCAACTGCCTGGGACAGAGGCTGGGGTGGTGGCCTGGCGGGGAGAAGCCCTGAGCTGGGAGTCAGGAGACCTGGTCCCTGTCCCTGCTCGCGGGAGTGGCCCTGGGAGCTTGCTTTCCCACTTGGGGCCTCCACCTTGCAGTCTGAGCACAGAAAGAGGTCCCCACTTCCTGGGTGCCAATAACAGGGTCTCTTCTCAAAAGTGCAAGCTCAGCCCAGTGCCGAGGAGGTGCGGAGAGGGGACTGTGCAAGGGGCGGACTGCTCACCGCAGTTCCTCTCATCCAGGCCATTGGGGCAGTCCTTGATCCCATCACAGGCGGGCACGCAGAGTCCGTTCACGGAGCAGAGGAGCTCTCCAGGGCACGCTGGGGTGGCGGGAGAGTGCCGTTAGGTCACGTCACCATGGAAACGCATGGAGAGGCAGCGTCTGCGCGCTACACGTCTACCCACATGCTCACACGCTCTGTGCACGGTCCATGCGGACATCCATATCCGGGCACATACATGCAGCACCCATGGGTATGTATGAGTGTGCGTACCAAGTAAACACATGTGATGGCTTTGCACATGCCGGCACACACACACAGCTGCCTATGTTTGTGCACACACGAATGTGTGTTCATACGTGCACACGCACGCACACACGCTCCCTCTGCCGGTACTCACGATCCGACTGGTTGTACAGGCTGTAGAACACCTGCAGGCCTGGCCCCGTGAGGGAGATCTGGGAGGTGAAGTTGATGGTGACGCCGGCGCTGGCCACCACGGGGATCCTCTCGACATAGGGCTGCAGGGTGCGCAGACCACACAGCCTGCGGTGACGAGAGACAGACTCAGGGCCGCTCAGGTCTGTCCGAGGGAAGGGGCAGCTGGGCCCTGGCGCACACAGGGCAGGGCCAGGGCCGCCGGGGAGGAAGCGGGAGCCGCACCTCCGCCCCCCACCTCTTTGGTCGGTCGTGGTTCTCCCCCAGAGTCATCTACCTTCCAGGAGGCAGCCTAGCTACGTCACTCTCCTGCTCAGTGACTCCCCGCTGCCTGCAGGATGAAACCCAGTCTGGATTCATGTCCCCGGTACCTAGCAAGTCAGGGGCCCTCTGGGAGCCTCTCGCCTCCCTCCTAAAAGAAGGAGTGTTTGCTCTCTGTTGGCCTGAAATGTGGCCAAAAGGCTTCAGTGTGTCCGCAGGGGCAGAAGCTCTGACTGTCCTGCTCTTGGCGGGTGGGACAGGATGCCCCCCTTGAGCTCCGCGTGGGGTGCGAAGGCAGCACGCTCCCACTCAGGCGCTGTCCCTCCCACGGGGACACCCCCATAGCCCGGGAGGTCTCCCTGCGACCCTCTGAGCATGAGGGGAGCACCAGCCCTGAGCAGCACAGTGTGATGGGAAGCTCCTCCTCTGTACGTGGCCACACCTGACGGGAGCACCCCCAGCTCCCTGCTGGACCCCCTCCCCCCCAAGAAGAAGCCTTGTTTCCCAGAACAGGTAGGAGATCTCCCCAGAGGGGCAGAGTTCTCCCCAGAGAACAGGTAGGAGTCCCATCTCCATGGTGGGGGCATGGTGAGTTCACCCCACATAGAGCCTGAGTGGACCTCTCCTCACAGAGCAAGTGCGTGCTGCACTTCCATGGAGGGGGTGACGCTGCACCCCCAGAGCAGCTGGGGGTTCCCTGCCACCCCAGGCGGACACACTCCCAGAAAAGATGGGATGCTCCTGGGAATGCCCCACAGGGAAGGGGGCACCCTCACGACCTGCGCAGTGCTCTCTGCAGGAACGGAGCTCTCGGAGAGGAGAAGGTTGGGGGAAGTCAAGCAAGCAGGTGGGAACACCCCACAGAGCAGGGGGCCTCATCCCCAGGGGCCAGGTGCTTCTTCTAGAACATGCCAAGCACGTCAGGGAAATTAATCAGTGAGTTCATCAACAAACAACCGAGGCTTGGGGGCTCCATGAATGTCTCGAAGTGTGGGCACAGCTGGACCTTATCCCAGTCCTCCCTCACCAGCTGCAGCTTCTGGGGACCTAACTGTCCAGGCATTTCCAGCTTCTTGAAGCCCCTGCACCCTGTGAGGAAGGACTTGTTCCCAAGGCCAGACTCCATCCTCCTCAGGATCCGGGAGGGCCCACCCAGCCTGCTCAGGAGAAGGCGGGCCCCCGACTCTCACCGTCACAGGGGCTGGGCCTGCACACCCCATGTCCTCCCACAGACCTGGTCCAGTGTAGTCGCCCTACACTGCCTGACCTCAGTGACCGTCTTCTTGTCCCTGTACCAACAAAGAGCTCTCAAAATAAGGTCTGGGGTGCCCTGGGGGCGAACATAAAAATTGCTTTTATAATAGCGATCAGCTATCACTTGCCTTTTTAACTCTCTCTCACAAGAACACGGTGGAATTTTCCAGACTACGCAATGTATGATATGGTAACCAATTAAATGCAGAAGAAGCAAATGCGGGGAATGCAGTTGTGGCCTAGCAACCCAGGTATTAAAGAAAGTCACAAAAGTGTAAAAGGTTGTTATTTTTCTCACCAAACGTTATTGGTTTGGGAAAACACAATTTTAAAATAAAATAACGTTAAAACGCAACGGGTTTGTTATTTTCAATGAGTTGATAAATATTTTTCATTTTTTTCTCAGTTTTAACTTATAAGGCTATAAATATAGATGGTATAATCTGTATAAAAACTCCTTGGGGTGCTCAATAATTTTTAAAAAGTATCAAGGCGTCCTGAGGTGGACAATTTTGAGAACCGCCGTTAGGATTCCCACGGCCACATTGGGAGGAGGCACCACTAGGGGGCACTCCCGAGCAAGCCTGGCCCTGCTTGCCTTTAAAACTAAGGAAACCAGGGGATTTTGTCATTTGTCTTTAAAGTGGATACACTAATGTTAGCATGGAGTCTTATCCCCAGAGAAATGTCCTGGGGAGCGGACAGGGGAGCCAGGGGCTGGGAAATACTGGGCAGGGGGAAATGAGGAATCAAGTGCATCCTAACCCCATGTTTAGGTTAAGGGACATAGGGTGCTGTCTCCACACAGTCCCGGGAGATTGTGAGACAGGAAGGAACCAGAGGCAGGTTGGGGAGGAGTGGGCACGTTCCAATCTAGAAGAATTTGCATGCTCATGTCAAGTCTTAGCCAGAGTTCCCAAGACACCAGCACCTATGGACAGGGCATTTTGTCAACTGGAGTCCAAGAGAGAATTCTAGAATCAGCTCGTGGCTCAGCTGGTCCCCCAGACCTGCCCAGCCTGGGCTCCCACCCTGGAGGCATGGGGCAGGGGTGGGGTGGCAGAATTCCTGGGGCAATCTCTTGGTTAGCGGGTAGTTACTCAAGCCGGATTCTCAACTTAAAGATGACCTGTTTCGTCTATGCAGTGTTCATTTTCCTTTTAACTGAGTTGCTAGCTAATTTCACGTAATAATCTAGATTCTGATTTCTCATGACAAATAACTCAGAAACGCTGGCTGGCGTTTTGAAGGCACCTGAGTTAGGCAGCGCACACGTGGCTCTGTTAACCAAGCCTCACCTGTCACACTACTTCCAAGCAGCCTGCTTCATGGAACTGCACACCCCTGTCCCCTGTGCACATCTGCATTTCTGGTTCCTGCTGCAGAGCCTTCTTGGGGGAGAGTGTACCTCCTCCAGCTCTCCAATTCCTCCCCACCACCAAACCCCAACTCCTCCCAACAAGCCCTCTCCACGCAGCTCAGAAGCCTGAAGGCCATGGGATCCACCTCTCATCTCAGCCACAAAGTTCTGAAGGCACGTTTTTGCGCTGTGGTCTGCCTTGCTTTCTCAACCCTCTTGACTTGAGGATTTTTCCTTCTTGTCTCGGTTGGTAAGCAGAGACCATGTCAACTGCCTTGCATATCAACAACTCCCCACAGGGAGGAATTCAAGAAAGATTTGATGGGTGGGTGGATGGACAGAGGGGTGTGTGGGTGGATAGATGGGTGGAGGGGGAAGGGTGGGTGAATAGAAGGAAGAAAACATGGATGGTTCGATGGTGGATGGGTGAATGGATGGTTAGATGGATGGCTGAATGAATGGACGGATAGGTGAGCGAGTGAGCAGGCGGAAGAAAGGAAGGGCGGGTAGATGGAAGGGTGTGAAAGGAAGGAAGGAAAGAAGGAAGGATGATGGATGCAGTCTCTTCCCTAGGGAAGGAGAAATGGGAAGGAAGGTAGGAGAATGCAGGCAGTCAAGAAAGGAGGACAGCAGCCTCTGATGTGGTGGCCAGAGCCCTGAACCTGGAGCTGTAGAGCCGAGTTTCAGGCCCAGCTTTGCCCCATGAAGTGGCTGTGTGGCCCCCGGGGAAATGGCTCAACCTCACAAGCCTCAGTGTTCACATCTGTAAAATGGGGGTGGTATTGTCTCCCTTGTAGGATGCTTTAAGGAATACAGGAGAAAACGGCTTCTTTGAAAGCCAGCTGCTGACACGGTCAGACTGAGGGAGCTCCGTTGCCCTCGCTGCCACACCCAGCACGGGTTCTGACACTGGGCAGCGTCTGGGGACCTTGAGGGTTGCTGGCGCCCAGGGGCTCAGCAGGGCAGACGGGCCACTCCAGGCCAGGCCAGCGGGGGCCCCAGCAGGCCTGGGGAGCTTGCCAGTCCCCCTCAGTAGGAGAGAGGTAGACATAGTTGGACAGATCACAATAACAGTGACATCACAGGAGAGGAAGCTGGTGAGAGGCAGGTTCCTGGAAAGGGGGAAGGCTTACCGCAGTGACGCCTAACCAGAGTGGGTTCTGCAAACCCGAGCAGCGGGTGCCCGTCCCTCCCATGCCTCCGGGCCACTCAGAGGGCATGAGGCCTCAGCCAGAGTCAGGTGGGCACCAGGAGATGCGGTAGAAAGCAGAGAGGCGGGGGCAGGGGGAGGCCGAAAGGGTTCAGAGACATGAGGCAACATGCCCACGGGTGCCCAGTGAAGGCAGCCAGGCCAGCCTGTTTCCCTACACTGGCACCCGAGGAGAAAGACACCCTCTCCTCGACCCACCCTTGGTTGTTCCTCACCAGGGGTCACCCTGGGCCCAGGGACTGTGCCTCCTCCTGCCTGCAAATCCTGTTCCTGGACATCTACACCCTTCCGTAGACATCTCACGTCTTTACCACCCACACAAGCAGATTTTCCAACAAATGCTCATTCAAAGAATTTCCTGGCACCTACAGAGGATGATCATTATCATAAAAAGATGGTAACGGATGGAAATAGTCTGTCCGGTGCGTACAGTTCAGAGGTATGAGTCTGCCTGCCTCCGATGCCCGGGGATTCTGCAGGGAGACTCTGCATGAGCGTGAGCACCGACGCATGGACACGCACGTGCGTGGACTAAAGGAGATGAGATTGCGTGGGCCCAGGCACATGTATGCACACCCACATGCCAGGGCGGGGTCAGGCTGCCGTGCCCAGCGCTGGCTTCTCCCCTACCAGCTGGGTGCTGTCACGGAAGTGACTCGGCCTCTCTGTGACTGGGGGTCATCAGTGGTCCGGGAAGTCAGCACGGGGACCTGCTCCCTCACTGGGAGGACGAAGGAAAAGGCACCTAAATCCCTTAGCCTGGGACCTGCCCGGCACAGGGTCAGCAGCCTTTTCACAATGACATGTTACTAGGAACTAATAAACACAGCAACACCCGGGGTGCATCCATCTGATGGGTAAATAGTAACAAGTTCGGACCCTGGCCAAGGAGCTCAGTTAGTTAGAGCATCATCCCAATACACCAAGGTCATGAGTTCCATCCCTGGCCAGGGCACATGCAAGCGTCAACCACTAACTGAAATCACAGCGGAACAACAGATTAACGCAATCTCATCTCCTTTAGTCCACGCACGTGCGTGTCCATGCGTCAGTGCTCACGCCCATGCAGAGTCTCCCTGCAGAATCCCCGGGCATCGGAGGCAGGCAGACTCATACCTCTGAACTGTACGCACCGGACAGACTATTTCCATCCGTTACCATCTTTTTATGATAATGATCATCCTCTGTAGGTGCCAGGAAATTCTTTGAATGAGCATTTGTTGGAAAATCTGCTTGTGTCTCTCTCAAATCAATAAACACAAATTTTTTAAATGAACGTAAAAAGTTGGGGCGCTGGGCTGGCCTAACTCCTTTGTTTTACTGACGAGGAAGGGGCGTCCCCAGGGTTATTTACGGAAACCAGGTAGCCTTCGTGAGGAGGGGACAGGTGTGGGGGGAAGAGGACAGGGGCGGAGGCGCTGGGCCCTGTCAGCCTCCACACCCCACCCCACCCCACCCACCACCTGACTACACCCTCAAGTCCCTCCCTACCACTTCGAGGCAATAAGATAAGGACAAGGAGCCAAGTCCTTAGTCCTGTCTAGGCTTCAGTTTCCCTACCTATACAATGGGTGAGGGTTAAACTCAATGGCCAGCTCTACTCACACTTTCCAGAACTCAATGGTTCTTGGTGACACTGGGAGGAGTGACGCCACTCCGACCCCGTTAGAATCTGGAATTCCACCATCAGGGCACTCTTCCTTTTGATTAAGACTGGCTCCTTCTGGGGTCTACATTTAAAACCCAAGGGTAGCTCATGAAGCCCCTAGCCTCCGGTGCCCACCCCCTTGGCTGACCGCTCCTGGCTGCATGGGCTGGCAGGGGATGAGGAAGGCTCCCTGTAGGGGGCACGGTGCGGACTGTCTCGTCCTGCTGTTCAATCATGGCAGTGGGCATGGGAGAGGCCCTGGCTGTGGACCCATCTGGGCGCCGCCTAATCCCCTGAGCCTCGAGCCCCTTCACGGGGAAATGGACCGTTTCTGTGACGTCACAGGCCTTTAGGTCCATGGGCTGAACACCTGAATTTAGCACCAGGCTTGGTGCAGCGAGCACCTGGGGTCAGGGCTGGGCTCCTGGCTAAAGGCAAGGCCACGGGGTGGGGCTGGGGAGGGTAAGGGCAGGAGGTCAGACCCAGGGCCCTTCCCGCTCCTTCTTAGCCCCTCTCTGAGATATCCGGTTCAGCTCCGGGGTTGAGAGGGTGGCAGGAAAACCCATTGTCATTATTCAAAGAACTGTGGATCGTGGGCCACCATCAGGGTCACTCTTGGGCAGCTCCAGGCAGGCGGAAAGAGATCCCCGAGGGAACTCCGTGAAGGACCAAAGCAGTGGTGCCCAGAAATGCCTCCCCCATGCAGGGAATGGTGGGACAAGGTGCCTTCACACCACCTGGTGTCACCCCCAACTGCATGGGCCTGGACTCACACCACCTGTCACCCCTAAACAGCATGGGGCCCAAGCCACACCATCTGCATTTCTTCTTTGTCCCTTAATCACTGTCTCTGATAAATTTCAAAATCCCTGGCAAGGATGACGATGAGTCAACAACCACTGTCAGCTCCTGCCACCTTTGTCCGGCTGACGCGTTTGAATAGGGTCAACCCATAAGCAATGTACAGGAGGCCTGTCCAGAAAGTATCGAGCCCTGCCCATCTAATTAAAAGTTTACTCGGCCACCACTTTCAGAACAAACCTCGTAGGCGTTGGTGAATGGGGACACCAACCCCGGCATCTAAGCATTCCAGAGCTCTAGAACCTGCCAACGGTAGTTCATTGGGGTTTTAGATGCGTGAACTCGGTGAAGCCAAGAACTTAGACTTTGCGTTAGACGTCAGCCTGTTACTCCGCACCCCGGCCCCAGAACGCCAGCATTGGAAAGAAAGGCAGAGGGCCTAACTGCTATTAGATGTAGAATCTTCCATTTAACATTCTCCCCTCCTGCTCGCCCTCCACGCCACCCCCTTCCCAGCCCTGCTCCCCTAGCACGACCACCTGCACCTGAGCCTTTGTCATGCCCCCTCACCCCAGGGGGGTTCCTGCACAGCCCTCCCTACGCCCACATCTTCCCTCAAATGTCTACTTGTCTCCTCCTCCCCTGTCGCCCAACTCCTCTGCCGCTGTCAGGACCCCCAGCAGCCCCAGGTGGCCTGCCCCAGTGGCTTCAACCAGTCGTCATCCCACTGATCAAACAGCACCCGTGGCCAACCTGAGGAGGGCCCCTTGAGGGACTAGGTCCCACCAGGTCCTGCCCACCTCCCCAGGGGACTCACTTTTTCTTCAGAAACTCGTTACCGGGGGAGCCAAGCACAGGGCAGGTAGCTGGGTGGCTGCCCTGCAGGGAATGTGGGTGACACAGGGTGACCCTGGTCACCCGAGCCTCCCTGCAGAAGCTGTTGGGTTAGAAAAAGCGCTGGACTTGGCTGTGCAGCTTTGCAGCCAGGAAACCCCAATTTTTCACCAGGAGCCAGGAGCGCTGGGAGCAGAGGGGCCTCCAGGGGCTCCTCGGTGGGGCGGGGAAGGCACCCTGGTGCTGCTGGGGTCTGGCGGCTACCACATCGCTTCACCTAAGGCTTTGGGTGCCAGACAGTGGGGTGATGGCACCCAAGGAAATGAAGTCATTCAGTCTAACTAGGACCAGCATCCAAGGTGTTCAATAGCAAACGTGTGTCGAAGACCTTTAGGGAGCAGCAGGGGGTCTGGGGCCAGGGCGGGGTGTGCCAGAGACTGGGCAAGGCGCGGGAGCCACAGGCCTAAGCAGCCCCACCTCCACTGTCTTCCTGGGCCCCTCCTCTGAGGTCTGGGACTTGGGATGCCAAGCAGGGAGAGGCAGGGGTCACGGGGGGTGGTACCTCCGGTTCTGGATGGTCCACTGGCCCTGGGTACACGGCACATCATATTTTTGCCTCCGCAGTGCATAGGCGTCAAACCGGAGGGCCAAGCCATAGTCGAGGGAGGGCACCTGTGACAGAGGAGCTGGTCACCAGGAGGCCCATGGGCTATGGTGGGTCAGGTGAGCCCACCTAGGCACTGCTGTGGCCAACAGAGCCTGACCATGACCATACCCACCTTCCCCTACCCAGAGGGATCTGGACCCGGGCTCAGCTTGTGGGTGCTTCACCAGAGGCAGGACATGGGCCCCTCCCAGCCAGGGTCCCCAGAGGGCCTTAGAGCGCCCTGGGCAGACAGCAGGTGGGCAGGCAGGGTGCAGGGCTCACCTTGAGGTGCCAGGAGCAGTGGGTTCTGGGTGAGTAGTAGCTGGGGAAGTACGGCGTGCTGAGGACACCCTGTGTCTCCAGCTGGCCCTCCAGCGTCAGGTTCACCTTGCAGGCTGGTTCCAAGAATAGCAGTTACACAGGGTCCCTCAGCCTCATCCCACTGCACTTCCCAGCTGGGTGGGGGGCAGCGGTAACCCCACCACCCTTCTGCCACTAAACAGCAAGCCTAGTGTTTGAGAGTGACTGTGTGATCTTGAGCCTCAGTCACCTCATCTGTAAAATGGAGGCAATAATAATACATACCTCATAGGGTGGTTTCAAGAATTAGACAGGTTGGGGGGAGGGGGGAGGCAGAGGCAAGGAAGGGGAGCAGTTTAGACAAGAACCTAGTATAAAGGAACAATGGACATGGACAACAGGTGGGATTGACTTTGGGGGGAATGGGTAGGTGGGGAGGGGGACAGAGGGGAGCAAAAAGGGGATGGATGTAATACAACAGCAACAACAAAAAAAGAATTAGACAGACATAAAACACTCCAGCAGCCTGGTATGCAGTTAAGTGCTCAATAAATGTTAGTTACTGGGTTCGCTGGGCAGCCTCAGCCTTTTTACTGAGTGTATTCATGACTGTGAGAGCCCCAGTCCCCCCAGGCCTTATGGGAGGAAGAATTGGGGTCCTTTTCAAAGATGAGGTTCAGAGGAAAAGTGGAGAGACAGCTGAGGTCACATGGCGAGAGGGTGGAGGGCTTGGGGGCTGGAGTGTCCCCAGCTGTCCTGCCTCCTCTCCATGGGATCAAAGTCCCTAAAACCCCTTATTCCCTTCCCCCCAGGACTGTGTCAGAGAATCTGACACCTCCTTAGTCCCAGGGGCCCCTGGAGGGCAGCCAGCACCCCAGCCAATTCCCCTGTGGACGTGGGCCACTGCCAGGAGACCCCGGGGTGGGGGGTGACACTGGGTGGGAAAGGGGAAAGGACAGGGAAAAGGCAGCTGTGTGTGGTCTCCTGCTTATAACCCTCCCCACCCAGAGCTCTGGAAATGGCTGGGTTTGCTCTGCCTGCCCAGGCGCCCCAGGGACAGCCAGCCGGTGTGAAGGGTGCGGTGTGAAGGGTGCATGTGCTTTTCCTGAGGTGGGCGGTGGCGGGGGTCCAGAGCAGGAGAGCGGCGGCTGGGGAGGGGGCAGCGGGCAGCCCGGGGAGAGCCTGTCCTGTCTCCCTGGACATCTCTGGGGACACTGTGGATCGCCTGGAGGTGAATCTCAGGCCCTCAGGCCTGTGGACCACAGAGCCCACCCTCCAGGCTCAGTCGCCCTGGGTGCAGAGGGAAGAGGGGCGGTGAGGGGTCAAGCAGAGGGGACAGAGCCAGGATGAGAGGAGAGGAGGAACTCAAGAAAATCCAAGGCAAGAGAGAGAAGGACAGAGATGAAGGAGAAGATGAGGGAAGTGGACTATGCATAGAGGAAAGGAGGTCAGGCAGGGTGTGTGTGGGAAGGCGGGGTGCAGAGCAGAGCAGAGCACTCTCCCTCAGCCCACAAGAAGTAGCGCCCAGAAGGGGAAGGGTGTGCCAGGGGTGCACCCTCAGTTTCTGCCGCCTCCCTCCTCCCTCCCCGGGTCCCTCACTCTCACCCTGGAAGGCCACGGCCTGCACGGAGAGCGCAAAGGGGTCGTAGTAGCTGTGCAGGCCCTTCTTCCAGACCACCGCCATGACAGCGCCGGATGCCAGGACCTCCACCACGGGCTCCTGGCGGCTGCAGCCATAGACCCTGGCGGTGGAAGGACGCAAAGCGGGGGAGGGTGAGCCAGGAAGGTATCTGGGAGGAGCTGGGGAGGGTCAACTGGAAATCTCCATATCTGGGTAAGCAGCCTGCCTGCTGTGTGTTCGCAGACAACTTGCTGACCCTCTCTGGGCCAGGGGACTGACTGGGCACCCTGTAGATGGGGCCAGCATCTTCGGTGAGAAAGGCTGGAGACTGCTCAGCTGTCTAGAGCTTGTATTTACTGATGCCAGCTGACGCCAGTCCAGAATTTGGTCTACCCGCTCCGAGTCCCCGTGACCTGGAGTGTCCAGCCTGAGCCCGAAGGAAGAGCAGACAGGCACCTGTGGGGCCCGCATTCCCTAGCTGGCCCCACCTTAACCCTTAGTCTAGCTCTGGGCCAGGACAGAGAGGAAGCAACGACATGGCCTGGTGACCCCTGGCACCCCAGGGTTCCACCCAGAGCGTCATGCCTGGGAGGCACAGAATAAATCATGGCATTCTAGACTCTGAGGTCTGGAACATCAGCCCTGCCAAGGCTGTCGGGAGATCGTCAAAGCTTACCGCTTGGTTTCTAGATGAGGAAACTGAGCCTTAGGACCATGCCAAGGCCCCACCGCAGGTTCACAGCAGAGACAGAGGTGCGCTGGGCACTGTCTGATGGTGCCCGCTGTCCCCTCCCGATGGGTACCCCCTGGTCTGCCATCTCAAGCAGGGGGTGCCCTCAACATCCCCTTCCCTCTTACCAACCCCCTCAAATGACCCCTTGTCTCTGAAAGAATCCTCCAGGCCATCGCTGGTTCCCCGGAAGCTAACGACCCCTCCTCCCAGAGCAGACAGGTCACCGTCCAGCAGAAAGGTGCTGCCTGCCTCCGATGTGTTGGCCATGGACGTGACCTGGGCTATGGGTGCCAATGGGGTCCCTGCGGCATCCCTGCAAGTGCGTGTGTGCCATCTGAGCACAGCCTCAAATCCTGGCGTGGAGAGGTTCACCCCAAGGTAACTCCCCAGAAGGGTCCTGGGGCTCACAGGCCCTGAGAAGGGGTCTGGCCTCCAGCCTCAGCTCTTGCCAGGGCAGGAGGTGGCAGAGCTCCCCCAGATCCCCACCCCTCCTGCTTCCCCCTGGTTAGTTGGCCCTGCTGGGTGCCCGCCCCACCCTCACCTGTGTCTCCCCAGAAAGGGGGAGGTGACACAGGAGGGTTAAAAGGAACCTGGAGGCCACCTGTAACGGGGGCCTCCACTTCCAGTGTTGGGGGTTTCTCTTATTTTTCTTGATGTATTTAGTGGCAGAGCCTTGTTGGAACTAAAATGGCTCCAGCCTCCCAGGGTGTGAACACAAGAAAAAGAACCAAGAGGTTAAACATGGGCAAGGGTCTGCACTGCAGTTCCCTCTCATGCTCTGAGGTGCCAGTTGGAGGACATCCCCACCCTTATCTGTCATGTTAGACCTTCTCCTTGGGCCTCAGATGGAGTGAGTCACCTGCCCGGGTGCCACAGTGAACAGGGACAGAGCCCCGGGGACAGCGGGGGTTGGGGAACACTCACAGAAGCCCCAGGGGAAATTCGTCAGTGTTCCCGCCCTCCTGAAAATCAGATACCATCTGGCTTCTCTGCATCTCCCAGAGCCCTCTGGGAACCCAGCCCACACACACCAAGATTAAGGTCATGGTGTGGTAGGGCACAAGTGAGTATATACCATCTGGGGTTCAGAGGGGCACTGGTGCTGGGAAGAAGCTTCGCGGAGCACCCCCTCAAGGATGGCCCTTGACCTGAGCACGCAGGTGCCACCCCCACCCTTATCTGCAAGCTGGCCCGGCCCAAGCATGACACAGAAGCCAGCAGCCTGGCCCCCAGTGGCTTCCCCGACCTGCTACCCTATGGAGAGGTAACCAGGCCCCTGGTGACCAAAGCCATTTCCAGCACTTTCATGGTCTCCCCACCCCTCACATCTGCCCTCTGACCTGGTCACTTCTGCACTCCACGTCATACGCTGTGCCCTGAAGCCCTGTCCTTCTGCTCAAGAACATACAGTTGGTGCCCCACTTCCCAAGTATTAGATTTTCAATCGCTCCTGGCACTCAGTGCCCTTTGTGACTTTGCCCCAACTGGATATAGTACCGTGTTTAATGGCACAGGGGGGCTGATTTAAATGCTCACAGTTGCCCTACAAGGTAAGCATGATTACACCCCCATTTTACAGATGAGGAAAGTGAGGCTTAGAGAGGAAAGTGAGTGCCTTCGGGCACGCAGCTAGCAAGCTAGAGTGGGAACTGGAGGTTGGGGCTGTCAGACCCTGAGGCATTCTTCCAAGGAGCTGCCTGGCCTCCCCGAGTGGACCTTGGGGGTCATCGAGTATCACTGTTCTGTTACAAGTGAGGAAAGTGGAAGGGAGAGGGGACTGCCCACAGTCCACAGCCATTTCCAGCATCCCCTCCCCCTCTTCCTCTGGGCTGGCCTCACTGCCCCACCAGAGAGTAAACCTGAGGTCACACAGCCCCTGGCCTCAGACTGCTTGGTATGACCTCTGACCTCACGCCACCACTTCCTCCCCTAACCCCTGACCTTCCCCCCATCCCACCCTCAACCTTCCCAGGGACTCACGAGGTGATGAGCCTTCTTTCCAGGGGCCCAGCCACATCGTACATGGCCAGCCGGTCCCGGCAGTCGGCCAGCGTCCACTCAAGCCGGAGTTTGAGCATCAGATCTTCAGGGCCCTGCAGGTGCCACAGGCAGCTGGAGACCAGGTAGTCGGGCCCCTTCAGCTGGAGGACCTGGCCTCGGCCCACATAGCTGTAGCGGTAGCAGCCTGCAGGGGCGACAGGGACAGGCACCTCCACTAGCCAGGAGGGGAGACCTGGGGTGCCAGTCCTGGCACATCCTCACATCCTCACTGGGGCAGCCGGTGGGGGTGGCGGGAAGAGCAGCTGGAAAGAGGTGCCATGTCCCATCTTTCTTTTCCCCTGGGCTGTCCTCTCCTGTCTCTTCATGCAGGCGTTCATTCATCGGTTCATTCATTCATTCACTTCGTACTCACTAGCTCCCCACGCTAGGCTAGTGCAGGGAAAGGTCCGGTCACTCGTGGCTGGGAGTGCCAAGGACAGCAGGGCAGATACAAAACCCTGTGGCAGTAGCTTAGGGGGTGAGGGCTCCGGCGTGGGAAGGCCGGGGGGTCACAGTGTGAGCAAAGCGCTGGAGGCCACAGCGGGCAGGGGCAGCCAGCCCTGGATCACAGACTGGCTGCTAGGAGCCACCTGAGGAGACTGGAGACCAGGGGGGCCACGGTTTCGGGGGAGGGGCGACGGGTTAGGTTCAGGTAGAGAGAAGGGATTGTGTGTCCGTGGGGCTGGGGGCCAGCCCTGGGTGGAGGAGGTGAGCTCCAGCCAATGGCCATGACACAAGGAGAATGAGACCAATCGCAGCCAGCGTTTGATACGTGCGGGAACAGAACCAAAGGCGGCACATGCACCATCTCGTTCAATACCTCTGTGAACTGCTTCTATTATTGGTCCTGTTTTTACACACCGAGGACAGGCAGACCGGGGCTCACCAAATCATCACCCAACCCCTTTGGGGCCTTGGTTTTCTGAATGAGGGCAATGATGTCATTTTTGCAGGGTTGCCACAGAGCTGAGGCATGATGCATGTTTGAGTGCTTAGCACAGTCCCTTGCACACAGTAGGTGCTCAATACGTGTAGTGGCTTGTTCTTCAGGTGGATGTGGGGGACAGGGGACAGGTGAACCTGGAGTGAAAGCTCTGGGACTTGTCACCCTTCAGCTGGTCCCACTTGAGGCTCAGACACAATCTCATAGGCTGCCCCTCACGTCACACCTCGCCCCTCTCTCCCCCCACCCTTCCCCGTGTGCTTCCTCCTTTCTGACTTGTGTCCTGGAGCTGCGTGTGTGCTGCTAGAATTCACACCGCAGAACCGCCCACACTGTTCAGTCATTCAACAGTTATTGGGAACCTGCTCTGCGTTAGATTCAGGCACCCAACCAATCTCTCCCATAGAGCGTAAACAACTCATTTGAACCTCATCATATGAGCCTGTGAATCAGGGCAGCTGCGTGTTCCCCCAGGAAGCAGGAGGCATGTGGGACCGAGGCGCAGATGTGGGAAGGCAGCCTGGGTACAGGGAGTCCACATTCTGCCCGATAGAGAGCCTGACACCACCTCTCTTCAGCTGTGTGGCTCTGAGCCAGTCAGCCACTCGGTTCTGTCAATGGACACAGTGCTATTCCTTGTCCCACCCCCTTCTCCAAGGACCAAGAAGGGAAGGGCAGTGAACACGCTTTTCTGATATTGCTGGCCACCTGACTTCCTCTTCTTGACCCTGGCTGTCTAACTCCAGTGGGTGGGTCCCTCTTCTTGACCCTCTTCTTGACCCTGGCTACCTGACTCCAATGGGGAGCTGACCTTCCCCAAGGAGAGCCCTCTGACACCTGCAAGAAGAAAGGACAGGGCCTGTGATATCCACCTCAGCCAGCAGCTGGGGAAAGGTGTCAGGCTGTTCCTATGTGTTTGCATTCTTTAAACTTTGTTCCAAGTGGATGCTTTGCTTTTGCCATTTTAATAATTACCTTTTTTAAGGCTAATTACATGGAGAGGTAAACGCTGGTCTCTGCTGATAAACAGAAACACCTTTAGGGAACCTGGTCTCTCTGGTCTCTGGCAAAAAGTAAATGAACCTGCCTTATGCGTTCGGCTCACCTAGCCTTTGCTCACGCTGTTCCCTCTACCCAGAGTGCCTTTCCCCTTCTTGACCTGACAGATTCTTTCCTATTCCCTATGCCTGAGTCTGCTGCTCCCTCCTCCAGGAAGGCTTCCAGGATATCCCCCCTCACCCCTAGTCAGAAGCAACTCCTTTTTTCCTAGAGACACATTCCTTCCTCTACTTTGGATTATAGGCCCTGTCCCCAGGGCATAACGGCTACTTCTCTCCACTACCCCTAGGGCCTCTATTCTAGCACTGGCACTTTTGGTGTTGGGAGATTCTGTTTATGACTCTGTCTCCCTCATGGGGCTCTGAGCTCCTCCGAGGACAAGGGTGAGGACTCGGTCATCTGGTGTCTCTAGAACAGGCCTGGGGCCTGGCATGGAAGAAGTGCTCAAAAGGCCTGTTTAAAGCACTTGAATTGTCATCCCTTCCCCATTTGACACTGTGATCTCAGGGGGCAGGGACCCCGGATCTCATGGAACCAGATAAAGGTAACTGCAAGGAAACTTGGGGACACATGGACACCTGGCACAGGCCAGTGCAACAGCAAGGCTCATCCCACACCAAGCATCAGGGCTTTGAGTGTAGCAGTGCTGTGTAAAACAGATAGGTAGATCAATAGATAGATAGAATAGACAGGTGACAAATAATAGATTTTAGATAGATAGATCATAGACAAATAGACACATGACAGAGAGGTAGAGAGGGATACATGGCAGATGACGGATCCGTTTCTCGCGTTCTCCTCTGAACCGGCTTTGCTTTCCCGCTGGTCCCCTCGTTGCAGAGTGAAACCAACCCCTGGCATGCGCTGATTGTACCTGCGTAGGGGAGTCACTATTTGAACTATCTGAAAGTTGTACTCTGACCCCATTACCTCCATCCACCAAGGAAGGCCGCACGGGGCCAGCCTGACGGGAGGGGGAAGGTCAGCGAAGGTACAACTGGGATTGAAGCTCTGCTTCCCACACGGAGGGGGCCCGGCCCGGCCCAGCCTCGGCTCTGGGCGGACACCCGAGGGGTGTAGGACGAGCCACAGGGAACAGCAACTCGGCCGCGCCCTGCACAGCTCCAGGAGCTGCCTGTCACACAGCCTTCGACGTGGTACAGCCCTGGCCCCCAGCAGCGGGTGGCCCAGCTGGGGCTATGCCTCCCAGGACTTCGCAGGGAGACTGAGGCACCTCCTGGGAAAAGGCGAGGTGACTCTAGCCAGGTGGCACAGGGGTGGGGAGGGTAGAGGCAGGTTATCCTGGCTGACTGAGAAAAGCAAGGGAAAGGTGGAGAGAGTGTCCTTCAGTGTGAAGTATCTCCAGCAGGCCACGGTGTAAACCCAGAGGGATGGCTGCACGTTGAATTAGCAAGATTATTTGCAACCATCAATGCAAACAGCAGCTTGTGGGCAACTTGAACTCAATGACAGAAAAGCAGAGTTGCACTCTCACACCCCACACAGGCAACACATGCGTGCTTGTGTACATGACACACACGCGTGTTCACACATGCACAGCCCCACCGCCTGTCCCCCCACAGCCTTGTTTGGGACCCTCACCAGGTCCATCACGGCATCCCCTAGGTGACGCTGGGCCAGCGCTCCCTGTACCCACCAGAAAAGCCATGTCGTCCCCTGACACGCCACCAAGCCAAGAGAAACAACAACTCAAAAGTGGAAAAACAAAAGGAGCGTACCCAGCGTGGAATTCAGTGCAACTATGTCTTTTATGCTGGCTTCTGTTAAAAGGAAACGAACAAATAAAGACAAATAATAAATCAATAAAACAAAAACAAACATAGAAGAAGAGACCATCAGAGCCAGCCTGCCTGAGGGTTCCCCTGGACACCGACCCTCTCCCGGAGCCCCTGCCCCAGGCTCCTGGGACCCTGAGGATCCACCCTGAGAGCATCCCCGCCCTCACCCTTGTGGGCAACTTCCTGAGCCTCATCAGCCCTTCCCGCAGCGCCGGTCCCCAGTACTGACCCAGGATCACCAGGCCCTCGGGGTCCGGCTCGTACTCTGCCCTGTAGGGAGCGGGGCCCGAGCCGTTGGCGGTGGACAGCAGCTCCTCTCTCAGCACTGCCCGCACCACTTCGGGGCTCAGCATCGGCCGGTAGTGCTCGGGGGTTTGGAGGATGAACCAGAAGAAGCAGGTGAGAGGTCCCTCCCTAAGGCGGGCGGAAGCGAGAGGGGCTGGGAAGGGGCCTGCGGTGCCCCCGCCCAGCCCCCTGCTCCTGCGCGGAGAAGCCAACGGCGGCTTGTGCACTTGGCACGCTTGCTGGCTCCCAGGCCGCGCGCTCCCTGCGCAGGGACGTGCCTCATCCCATGTTCCGGGTGAGGACGCGGAGGTGCGAGAGTTCAGGTTGTGTGCCACACGCCACGTCGAAGGTGGCAGAACCAGACATGAGTGGAAGAGCTGGGCCACCTCCCACTCACACCCCCAACTGGGGCCAGTGCCCAGGTCATGGCCACTGTCCACAGGGTCCCACCACCTCTGTGCCCACTCTGGAGATGAGGAAACCAAGTGCACGGAGGGAGGTCACACACAGGACACCCAACTGCCGCTCCCTGCCTCAGTTTCCCCACAGACGTCAACGCCTCTTCCTTCCTCCAGCTCAAGGGGTGGGACTGGGGTAGGGGCCGGGGACTCACCCAAGGGAGTAGACGGAGCTGGAGTTGTAGTACGTGCCCAGGCGGGTGCTGGCAATGAGGGCCTTGAGCTACAAGGAAGAGAAACAACGGCCCCCCGTGACCCTCTGCAGAAGCCCCTCGGACCCCAAGATGCCCTTTTCCCCTCCAGGCAGCCCTGCTTGACAGGGTAGCGTCTTGCCCATGGTCACAGGCGGGCGGTGCCCACCCCTGACCACCTCACACCCAGCCTACCTGCTTTCCCCTCTCCCACAAGGCCCTGCCCCACGCCCTCCACCAGACCACCGATGGCCTCACTGCGAACCCCACTCAACTCTGAGAAGCGCCACGGGGCTGCCGAACCCCGCTCTCCCCCAGCCGCCCGCCACAGAGCACAGCTGGCTGGCCTCCCACATGCTCAACCGCAGCGCTGGCAAGAGGAGGGCCCGCCGGACAGGGTGTCCGTAAAGCTCTTGGAACAGCATAGAGACAATGTCCACATTATCAACCCCACAGCGACCTGGGGCCAGGCTCTGCTATCATCCTCGCACTTCACAGAGGAAAAGAGCCCCAGAGGCAGGTGGAGTCAAGGGGTGAGGCGAGTTTCCTGGGGAACCGGTGGGTGGTGGGGAAGAGACTGGAAGTGGGGCACAGGCAGCAGGAGCAGGATAGAGCTGTGGGCCCTCGAGGCAGGGAGCTGGGGCGTCTGTCCGCCCGCTGTTTCCCTCCACCCCCGTGCAGGGAACCATCGCCTGAGAGGAGGGTATGTTGCAGGGGAGCAGGCCCTGACAGTGTCTTTGTACTGCCCTAAATCCCCCAAGGCCATGCTCCTTGTAAGCCGCACCATCAGGATTTACTCCAAGTGCATTTGATGCCGGAGTCCATTAACTTTCCCACCACCCTCTACCACGTCCCCTTCCAGGCCTCTGCTCCCAGATAGGCTGACCAACGGGCTTGACTCGATCAGGCCCCTCCCTCTCCCTCTCCCTCTCCCCGCAGATCCTTCCCTACCATCTCCTGGGCTTTGGCGGTTTCACTGCGGAAGGCACTGGACTCCCGGTGGGCAAGGTCCTGGGAGAAGTGGCGATTGAGCACGCGGAGGCTGCCTGAGTACACCTGGCTGACGGTCGCCTCTGCCTTGTACCCTGCTCGGGGAGAAACCAGCAGGTGCAGCAGGGAAGGCTCCTGCCTCCCCCACCTGAGCTCAACCTCCAGCATCTTGGGCCTCCAAGGCACCAAGGTACCTTTTTGTCATTGTCATCATCGCCTTCCAAAGTTTATTTAGAGACAGACTGGCCCCAAGGTACCAGGGAGGAGAGAGGCCCACAGGTGGAGGATGTCCCGAGGACTCCCAGTCCGAAGCTCATGCAGTGATCAGTCCAGAACATGGTGACATAAAGACCAGGAAACCCCATGGGCCCCGGTCAAGTTCATCCTTCCACTCCCCATGCTGTCCAGGTGGCACCTACTATGTGGAGGACACTAGTAAACCAAGGCAGATGTGTCTCCCCGTGAGGAACGGGCAGTGGGGGATAAGACAGATGTTAAGAGCCTGCAAGAAGAGGCATGAAGTGCTACCAAGTGGACATGACGAAGAAACCAGGCCTAGGTCAGGGTGGCCCTCCAGCTGAGTTGGGAAGATTGAAGTGTAAATTGGGAAGAAGGGAGGGAGGAAAGGACTTTCAGCACAAAAAGGAGTAATGTGTGCAAAGGCCCTGAGGCAGGGGGATTGTAGTAAGAGGACTAAAGCCTATGTGGCTGGAACCATCAGATCAGGGCAAAGGGAGGCTGTGACATCAGCAGAGAAGAATTTTGGTCTTTATCCAATGATCAAGGGACCCCATGAAAGGTTTAAAATCAGAGTGGTATCATCCATCAGATTTTAATTTTGCCAAGACTGTTTTGGTTGATGTGAAGGGAATAGATCCATGGCTCTGGGTTTATACCTCTATTTATTCAGTGATTCATTCACTCCACTAATACTTATGGAGAACCTACTATGTGCAAGGACTGGCTGAGAGCACCTGGGAATATCCGAATATATCAATAAACAAAACAATGAAACCCCTGCCTTAAGGAGTTTACAATCTAGCAACAAACATATTATACACCATATGAGAGGTATAAGTGAAAACCAGGGCTGGGAGTGGGCTGCAACATGAAGACCAGAGAAGAAGGTGATGGTGTCAGCCATGTGGATGTTAATCAGTAGCAAGAGCCATCCAGGCATCAGGACCCACAAGTGCAAAGGCCCTGAGGCAGAAGTTGGTCTACTGTATTGGAGGAACAGCACAGAGTGAGGGAGAAGCAGGAGGAGAGGAGACGGGGGATGTTAAGCAGAGAAGTTAGGTGATTTAATTTGCTCTTGTGCTGAGAGCAGGCCCTAAGGAGGTAAGGACAGAAGCAGGGAAACCTGCAGGAAGCCGTCCAGGTGAGAGGTGATGGAGCCTGGACCAGGCTGCGCTGTGGAGAGGGTGAGGAGTGGTTGGACTCAGCAGTCTGTTGGAGTTGGAGATGACCAGGGTGTGCTGGCAAGTTGAGAAGGAGTGTTGCAGGAGCCCAGCCACCACATGGTGTCCAGGAGAGCTGGTTTTAGAATAGGCAGCCATGGTTCACCTTGGGAATGGTGGGAGGGCAGAGCACATGGGTGCAGCGGAGAGGGGAGCATTTAGGGGATTTTCTGCTGAATGGTTCCATTTGCTCAGTGAAACAGATGGCAAAGTGGGTGAGGGTACAGGAGATTTGAGGAGAAAGCATTAAAGTATCACCCAGGAGAGCGGGAGAGGGGAAAAAACAAGGGAACATGGTTGGGCAGCATCAGGGACCAGGGACCATCTGCCTGGGGAAGCCAGTCTCTGCCCTCCCCTCTCCTGGACCCCTTTTTGGGCCAGTCTGCCACTCTCTTCGGGCTTATCCTACTCCAGTGTCCTAGGCTCCTTGCCCATCTCCCCTTCCAGATCAGCAGGTGCATGATTCACCCCGTCACCCAGTGCCCAGTCCCTGGAGCACAGCCTGGCTCATGCACCCCCTGAAGTGCTGCCTCTAACCTAACCCCTTTGCAGGGCAGAATTGGCTTCCCCTGGCTGAGGCTTGGGCCGCTCAGTCCCTAGGTCCCCAGCCCCATGGAGCACACCCTGAGGTAGGGAGACATTTATTGCTGGAGCATAACCGGCAGACGTCAGACTCATCTGCAAAGACAGACGATCGGCAGGTGAGTTCCTGGCCTTGCAGCCTGATGCTCTGTGGTTTACCCTGAAGACTCATTACCCCGCAGCCTAAGGGGGCCTCGGCAGCCCTGTACTATTTGGGGTGCTGACTTCCTGCCAGTGGTGAAATGCGCACAGCTTTCACTCTCTGCGATGCTGTTGGGTTCTGAGCAGAGTTGGCATCTACTCTGGGGCATGACAGGCGGATTCACATCTCACCTGGGCTTCCAAACAGTGTCTGTCTGCCTGGAGGCTGGTTCCAGCTACCCCCATCCTACTGCCCCTGCCGGAGCTGGACCTCAGCTGGTCTCCCCACGACTGCTCCACAGTGGGTGCCTGTTCCTTTCCATGGACCTGAAGTTCCACCATGAGACTCAGCCAGTGAGAATGCTGATGACCTTTTATAGCGTTTAATGGGAAGTCTCTGATCATTTATCTCTGCTTCCCCGGCACCCTGGCTTCCTCTGTCCTGGTGCCTGCCGTGCCTTATGGAGAAGCAGCACTATCCTCAGAGCCTGACTTAGGGCCGCTGTATAGAAGGTGGTCAAGGATGAATGAATGATGAATGAATGAATGAATGAGTCCTCCACAGCGCACGTGAAGCAGTTTCACAAGCACCATCTAACTTGGTTCAGCCATTCTTTCCCAGAGCCAAGGGTGGGGGGAATGAGACACAATCTCCATTAGATTTAGAGAAAGATGTAGTAGGGGCTGAAGGGTGTTATGAATGAATGAATGAATGAATGAATGGAAAGGTAGACAAATGGACCCGTAACAAGGGCAGGTTGCTTCCAGGGGGTTGATTAAGGGCTGTGATATCACAGAGGAAGCCCACAATTCAGGACCTGGAAGAGGCACTGGGCCCCCTCCTCTGGATACCCCGGGCCCCTCTTTCACTGCGTGTTGAATTCCATGTGTGCCCAAGATGGGTATGAAAGACCTTTGCGTGTGGACAACCCCCTGGATGCCCGAGTCCTGTGTCCTTCCTCCCCTTCCTCCCCATTCACACTTGGCCCTAGGGACTCAGATGTGATAGAGCTGTGGTATCCACCCTAGAGGAGCTCTCAAGTGGGACCCAGGTGAACAGAGGCACTAATTGGTGCCAGGAACCATGGATGCCACTGGGCCTTCTCCTGCACAGCCAGTTGGCTCAGAGTCCCAGGGGCAACCCCGGAGGGCTGCAGGCAAGGGGAGGCAATGTTTATACTCTTTTAGCATGTTGGTTCACAAGAGCTGGGTGCTGGGAGAGCACTTCTTCCCTAGCTGGTGAGGGCTGGAGGCACTTGGCCTGAGTCCCAGGTCCCAGAACGTAAGTGCAATAACACCCCAGTCTCACAGGACAAGCAAGGAGCCCAAGGTGAGTTGCCAGGAACGGCTGACTTGGAATTCTGGTCTGCTCTGCCGTGCCACCCACAACCACCCCAAGTTCTTCCCAGGTGCCTCTCCTGGGCAAGCCCATGCCTTTACCTAGGAAATACCAGAGCAGGAAACCTCCTGAAGCCAGCACACCCAGGGCCAGCCACAGAGGTGCCAGGCGGAGGTAGTCCCGGACTTTTCTCTTGGAGTCTTCAGAGGCCTTGAATATCCCCTCTGGCTCCGCCTCCTCGCCATCACCGCCATCGCCCTGCCCACCAGCCACCTTCCGGGCCTTGGCCATGGGCATCCTGTCAGAGAGACAGACCACCGTTGAAAATGGCCTGGCATTTGCTGAATGCCAGCAATGCACAGAAGTAAGACGGCCTGCCTGAGGGGGTGGGGGATCCTATGACCAGGGAGGGAGCCATGATTGAAAGTGGGCACCATGCCACCCACTCGTGGAGCAGAAAGCAAGCTCAGATCCACATCAACCGTTCTGTGCTCGGAGCACAGGTGGAGGTGACTGTGCCTGAATCCTGCCATCCAGAGGCTGTACCTACAAGTGGAACTGTAGGTACATGGGCTGCAAAAACATGCCCCACTTCCCTTCATGCAGGGGAATGCTTTTCGTTCCTCCTGGTTCTCCAGAGCAGAGCTTCCCAAAGTACCAGCGTCATTTCACTTAGCCCTCCCCCAGGTGCTGCCCCTTTTGTATGCCCACTAGCCCGAAATTCTCTTTGGGGCAGAAGAAGGAGACAAACACTAACATCCATTTAGTGTCTACAAAAGACTTTCTCACAGGTATCACCTGATTGAATCCTCTGGTCATCCAGGGATGGGGGGACCATTTTCCCCATGCATTCTTCTTTCTCAGGCCCATTTTACATGTATTATCCTGCTTAAACCTCCAGCCACCTCTCAAGGTTCTGTACCCATTGGACAGGTGAGAAAACTGAGGCCCAGAGTGTTTTAGCAATAACTTGGTCCAGGGTTTTTCCTGGCCTGGCCTCATTTTCCCGATGTGATTTGACTATCTAGCACTCACTACCAGCCCTGTTTTACAGATGAAAAAATTGAAGCCCCAAGAGGCTAAGTCACACAGCAGGTAAGTGGGGGGCAGGGCGGGGAAGGGGTGCATCCAGGTGTTTGACTCCCTGCTCCTTCACTACGCCTGGATCCTTCCTGTATAGGAGCTGTTAATTAGCAAATCATGGTTAAGTGATAACTGACTGTCATTCCTCTCAGGTCCCTGGGTCTGCAGCTCAATTATCAGACCCTCCCACCCCCAAGCAAACTTCTGAGTGTTATCTGGCCTCTCTAGCAGGCCACGTGCAGACCAGGCCCTCCATCTACCTAACCACCCCCAGAACAGTGGTTCCAGACCACTGAGAAGTTAGTCCATAAATGCTGCTGTGGCTTTGGAACAACATGTCCCGGGTATGTGGGGATGGGGGTTCTTTCGGATTGTGTCTTGGATTTTCTCCAAATGGGACTCCTCAGTGATGCTCCAAGTCCTCCCAGCTGGACTCAAGGGGCCTCAGCCCTTCTCCTGCTTCTCCACTTTCTACCACTTTTCTTGGCATTGTTCCCAGCCACAGTGACCCTCCTGAGTGGCCCTCACCCATCGCAAGGAAAGGAGGGCATGGATCTCCCCTCTACCCCTAACCTGGGGACATCCAGACATGTGGGGCAGGCCCTCTGGCTTTCATGGGGCTAACCAAGGATGCTAAGCATCCCAGAATGGGTAGGACATCCTGTGCCACTTTCCAAAGTGTCCACACCCCGGGTGAGAAACTGGCTGCCCCCTGCAAGCTGACCACGGTGGCTAGATCAGGGAGATCCTATGGTGGCCCAGGTCCTCATCCTCTCTCAGTCCCGGCCACCCTCCCCCATCCCGGGGTGGCCACAGTCATTTTACTCTTGACTCTGGATCGCCAAGGATTTATTTTGGGATGACCCACAAAGCCATGGGGACCTAGGGGCACCGGAAATTACAATAGTTGGTATGTATCAACTGTTTCCCAGTGCTTTATACACACTGTCTCATGGAAGTCTTGCACGGACCCCAATCTTTTTATTTTTTCCATCTTACAGATGAAAAAGTTGAGGCACAGAGAGGTTGAGCAACTTGGCCAAGGTCACACAGTTGGTCAGCAGCAGAGTCAGGCTGCAAACCCAGAAAATTAAAGGCTTGTCTGCAGAATAACACACTATGCTCCACTGCTTCACATAGCACCTGGGTACTGAGGAGGAAACTGAGGAGGAAACTGAGGCTCACAGAAGGTCCATTAGAGGAGCATCCGGGGTAGGACACTCCATAGACCTCCTCCCCCTCCTTCCCCTCTTCCCCCCGCCAGGCCTGCCTCCCTCCTCATCTGCCTGGGGGCACTTTGAACAGCACAGAGACGCCCACTTTCAGAAAACCTGCTGTGTAAACACCCAAGAATAGAGGCAGCCCAAAGGTGGGATGAGGGGCGCTGTTGACCGGGGCTCCCCGATGCCTCCCACCCAGGGCAGCCTTCTCCTGGCCTCTCTGCTCCCATCTCTCTCCCAGCGCGTCCTCCACCTGCTCCCCAGGTTACTCCCCCAACCCACCTCCAGCCATTTATCACTCAGGGTCCTGTCACGGCTCCCAGCCACCTCCAAACCCTGCGCCCTGGCACCAAGACCTTCCCTGGCCAAGCTGCTGCCTGCCCTGCTGTAGCACTAATTTCCATAACACAAATCGTTCCGCAGGCCCAGGAGATGCCACCTCTGTGTGGCCATACCCTCTGCCTGAAGTGCTGTGGGGACAATTACAGGCCACTCCAAGGCCAGCTGCCTGGCCATGGGTCCCTGAGCCCTGGGTAGTAAGCTGTCCCCTCCCTTGGGCAGCCCTTGGGCAGATCAACGATACGCCCTTCTTTTGGCTTTGTATCTCTCCCTCAGAAGAAGGTGAGGCCCTGGCCGGGTAGCTCAGTGGGTTAGAGCATCGTCCCCATGCACCAAGGCTGTGGGTTCAATCCCCAGCTAGGGCACGTGCAGGAATCAACCAATGAGTGTGGAACAAGTTAATTTTTCTCTCTTCCCTTTTCTCTCTTTCTAAAATCAATAAAATTAAATTTAAAAAAAGGAGGTGAGCCCATGTCTTCTTCAAGCCCAGTTCCCTATGGGACCCAGCCCATGGCCTGCCAGGTGAATGCTTGGTGAGGGGAAGACTGCAGAGAGCCCAGGTCTCCGGCCCGCAGCACAGCGCTCTGTCCTGCGGCTTGCTGCCTGCAGGAAGCAGGACTTGGGAGGGAGGCTCGGTGCTGGCACCTGGGTGAGGGTGTTGGCTGGGGAGCACTGCTCTCAGTGACTGAGCCACCCCACTTTTGTTCTGCATGGTGCCAGCCTCCGCGCTGGGCAGAAGGGGCACATTGGTGAGTATGAGCACCCATCCTCATCCCCTTGGGACCAACAGCCCTGCAGGAGATGGACAACTGTGCTGACTGAGAGCTGTGATGCTGACCACGCCGCTCCTGTCCTTTACTAGTACACAGTGACGCCCCCATGGTTTCAGGGGCCCCGTCCCTCAGAAAGTCTGTGGCTCCACCTTCTCAATGTTTCCAGAACCTAGCTCTTTCTTGGGACCTCCATGGCTCCCACCATCATCTCCGTTAACATTGTCTGTCACCTTGACTCTTGCAATAACAGCCAGTCGTCTGACCATCCTCCTAGCAAATGGCCGCCCAGCCACCTGGGGGGCCTTCCCACCATGTGCCCTGCCCACACGCCTCACCTGGCGCCCAAGCCCTTATCCCAGCTCACAGGGGTCCATAGGGATTGGCCCTTGATCATTTCTCTGTCCTCTCCTTCCCCCAGCTGCTTGCAAGCCACCAACATATCAAGTGCACACCACTTCATGGCCTTTTCACGTGCTGTTCCCACTGCTAGGAAGGCTTCTCCTTCTCTGCCGCATGGGCTGCTCTTTTACCTCCCTCACGTCTTTGCTCATCCAGGAGCCTTCCCTGACCATGCCCCTCTCTCTGCTGCGTTTTTCTTCACAGCACTTCTCAATACCCAAATTGCGAGAAATGCTTGTGTCCTTTGTCTCCTCCCTGCCTATAAAATACAAGAGAGCAGGACTCAGCACACCATGATTTTTGTTGAATGAATAGATGCAAAGATCCCAATTTCTTCCCATAGAGCTCCAAGGGGCTGTGTGCACATGTGACGGGGCTGACTTCTCCTGCCTCCTTTCTCCCCATGCCTTCTTTTTCTGCTGTACCTCAGTAACACCAGACTTTGTGGCCATCAATTCTCATAATAAATATGGTAGAGCATCGTATGGATTGGTTCTTGAATACTGAAAGTTCTTGTTACTACCTAGCTTTCCCATACACCCTTCATTCTTCCTGGGCTGCCCATTTCCTGACCTGACCAGCTCTTAGATGGGCCCTTACACCTCAGCTCAGCTCTCATCTCCTCCTGGAAGCTCTCCAAGAGTGCCTTAGGAGAGGCGATGCCTCTCTGCAGTATCCTGAGCCATCCCCATCAATGAGTAGTTCACCCTGGGGACGTTCTCTCTGTCCCACTGACAGTGAGCCCCTGGAAGAAAGCCACAGGGGCCTGAGGCTTGTCCCTGGATCTGACTACCTAGACCCCACCCTGAAACTTGCTTCTCTGTCTCTGTTGCCCTTCTGACCATTGGAGGGTCCTTGGCCGGCCCACTGGAAGCTGAGCTCCCTGGGGCTGGGCCGTAACCCCTCCTACGTGCCAGCCAGCCCTACACTGGGCTGGGCAGCACCACAGACCACAGTTCATCTCAGCCTCTAGCAGCCTGGGATGTTGGCCTTGCTGTTTCAATGTAATGGTCGGAGAAACTGAGGTACAGAGAGATGAAATGACTAACTAAAGGTCACTTAGCCAGGGCAGAGCAGGGCAGAGCTGGAGTTCTGATCTACAACCTTCCAGGGAGGCCATGTGGGCCTAGAGTAATTCCCTGCTCTGCGCTGCTGTGGCCATGTGTCCCAAACATGGGAGTGTGGGTTAACGTTCCTGTCACATGGACAGACAAACTCACACACAGGTGTACACAGACGGAAGCATACGGAGGTACACCCACCTGACTAGACACAGATTCATAGATGCACACTTCCCCCACATAAACATTTGCGAACACACTGCACACGTGCGCGTGTGTACACACACACACACTCTGCTGGCTCCATTCAACTCTGAGCCTGGGGGCTAAGGACCCCCTGTTTAACGCAGCTTGGGACCCTGCGCCTGTCTTCCGCCCTATAGCACCAAGGTTGAGTACCTGGGAACGGAGAAGGCAGCATGTCTGGTCCAGCAGAGTAAAGGTGGGGTGCTCCACCGGGAAATCAGGCCTCTCTTCTGGCTGGCCCTGTGCTAGAATCCACCAGCCCCACCTAACCCCAGGCCTCCCGGCACCTGGGACCCGTAGCAACTCCGCTGCCCCCGGCCCGGCTCCGCCCTGTCCTGCCCCGGCCCCAGCTCTGAGGGCCCCTTGCCTTCTGCTCACGCCGTCCCTCTCTGGCCGAGGAGGCCCTGCAAACCTGGCCTCCAAGCAGGGTGGACAGCTCAAATTCCAGGGAGCCAGGCCCAGCTCTCAGAGGGGACACTGTCACCAGGTCTCTCATAGATCCTGGTCCCCTATCCTGAAGGCCCCCGCTTACCTTTGGGAGTGGCAAGTGGGTGCCGGGCCTGCACGCAGACCACAGAGCCTCTGTTTTCTAGGCCAAGGCCTCCCCACCCCCACCTGGCCAGCTGGGGCTGGATCAATGGCCCAGAGCCATGGTCGAGGTGTCTGGCCCTTGTCCTCTGTGGCCTGTGGCCCCAGGCTCCATGGGCCTACCGCTAGGCGCTAGGCTCAGGACCGGCACTGTGACTGTGCTCAGGTAAACAGCCCAGAGGCAGGAGACACAGTGCCTGCCCACCCCGCCCCGCCCCGCCCCACAGGCACCCAGGAGGCTGGCGGGCAGGTGCCAGAGATCTGAGCTCTCCCCCGAGGCCAGTTGCCTGGTGATATTCTTGCCTGGTTACAGCCCCTGGTCCCTCAGAGCATGAGGTGGGGGTGTCGAGGATGGGGGGGGGGTGCTGCGCCAAAGGGCCTGCGTAGTGCGCACAGGTCTCCAAACCCAGACAGGTAGGACCAGAGGGGCCCGTCGCCAGCGGGAGAAAAGGAGGCAGGGCCCACGTGGTCCCAGGACCGGAGAAAAGAGAGTGGAGGAAGGGGTGGGGTTTGATGCGATTTTCTGTTTAGCTAGAAATTATTTGAATTTCTACCTGGTTCTATAGAGCCGTGCTGTCCATTTTGGTGGCCCCTGGCCCCCCCACGGCTCTCAAGCACCTGGGACACAGCCGGCCTGAACCAGGACACGACTGCACAGCTGAGATACACACCAGGCTGGAAGGCGTAGTACAAAGACTGTAAAACACCTCAGTGAGGATTGTTTTACACTGATTACATGTTGAAACGGTAACATAGGGGCTATATTTGGGTTCAGTGAAACACGTTATTAAATTCATTCCCCTGGAGTGGTTTCGCATCCCTAATAGGACTTCTAGAACACTGAACGCACTGGTGGGGCAGCAGATGGGACAGCGACATTCACAAATGCAAACGTCGGTGCTTGTGAGTGAGGCTGTGGCTGAGGTGGGGGGCTGACCCCACAGGCTCCCACGCACAGGTGGGCACCAGCCTTCCCGGGTACGTTTGTCCCAGTGCGGAAGCTGCACCCCTGAGCCCCTGCAGGCCGTGATGCGCTGGTCCAAGCCTGTGTCCATGTGCTCAGTGCGTCTGGACTAAGCATGTACGCGGAGTTCCAGGGGAAGGTAAGGAAGGCCGCCTGTGCCATGCCTACCACGTGGTACCTAACAGTGTCACGTGCACATGGGTGCATGCTCCTGCACGTGCTCTGTAAGGAGCCTTCTCTGTGCAATGCCAGGGGCACAGGGGTCCTCATGGGCCCCGAGGTGTGTCCATCAGGAGGGAGAACCTTGCACAGGGGCAGCTGGACGCGAGCTCTGTAGAGCTGGCCTGCTCGAAAAGCAGGTCTTGCACAACCAGTGTCTTCTGTGCTTGTCACCTTCCCAGTCATCCATCTCCCAGCCACCGCCCGGGGGAGGGGCTGACACAGAGCAGCAGCAGCAAACTGCGGGGGGAGGCCTTTGAAAGCAGGGGTACAGGTGCCCCCACCCCGAGAGCTCAGAAAGCCCTGCCGCTGAGAGAGGACTTCCTTCTGTCAACAGGGCAACCGTGTGGCCTGGATACCCTTGTCACCACAGCAGAGGGACATAGTCACAGTCACTGCTCTCTGGGAACCTGCATTTCACATGGACACTGGGTCCCCTCGGTCTTCAGCAGAGACCTGGAGGTCAGACGGTGAAGCGTGGAGGCCAGGCCTTAGTGCATTCATGACACGCAGGTGACAAGGGTCCCGCCAGGGGTCGGAGGGTGAAAGGATGTGGTCCTAATCGCGGCCCCTCCACCTGTGGGTGACCTGGCAAGACATGCCACCCCCCCCAAGCTGCCATCTCGTCACTGGATGGGGATGATAAAGCTGGGTTCCTGAAGGCCCAGTACACAGCGGGTCTTTATAAAACGTTAGCTGCCTGACTTGAACGGAAGGTTTGGGTGGCGGTGGCGGTTGGGTGGGCAGCTGTGTCCCCCTCACACTCTACGGCAGCCTGATGCGAAGGAGCACCGGCAAAGGCCACTTGCTCTGGGCCAGGTGCTGTGCCCAGCACCTCCTGAGTTATTTCCTTTACTGTCATTTTTAGCCTCATCGTGCCGAAACCCAGGCCCCAGTGACATGCGAGCTCATCACTCCCCACGCGCCAACCTGTACCGTGTTCGGCCTGGCCACCCAAAGTCCACTTTCTAAGACCATCTAAAGCTAGGCCGCTGCTCAGAGGGAGGCCTGACCTCAGCCCGGTGCCTCCCATGGGCACAGGGACAGCCTGCCTTCCTGGAGGCAGGCAAAGGATGCTCGGGAGGTGTTGGATTGTGCCCCCCAAATTCTCACGTGGAAGTCCTAACCCCTCGTCCCTCTGGACCGGAGCTTATTTGCAAATGGGGTTGCTGCAGACGTGATGAGCTAAGATGAGGCCATGCTGGAGCCCGGGGGGTGGCGGCACTATTCCGGGACATCAGGGTGACAGACCACCCGAGAGCTGCCACTCCTAGTCAGCCTGTCCGGTGACTCAGCCAAGCCCCAGAGCTCCAGGACCATGGGGGTTGAGGGGCCAGCCCACCCCCTGGAGAAGGTTCTGTGCAGGCCGAGCCTGTCTCTGAAATGCTCTGGGCAAGTGCAAGGCTCACAGGCTCAGGCTCTTCGGTGAGGGGCTCAGGGGCTGGGCCCCGTAGGCCTCAGCCAGACGCTGTCTGGACAGGTAGTCTGGGGTGGGAGAGCAGGGACTCCTTAGGCTCCAAGGCCGTGCCACCAGGAAGGTGGATTTAAACAACAGAAATGTCTGTCTCACAGGTCTAGAGGCCAGAAGTCCAAGATGAAGGTGTCAGCAGGACCGTGTTCTTTCTAAGGTGCCAAGGGAGGGTCCTTCCGGCCCCGTCTGAGCTGCGGAGTAGGAGGCAATCCTAGGCATTCCTTGGGTTGTGGCAGCTTAAACTTCCATCTAGCTCCCTGTGGTCACACGGCCACCCCCCTGGGTCTTTCCCAGTGTCTCTTCCCTTCTTTTCACAGAGACACTGTCATTGGTCATATTGGATTAGGGATCTCATTTTATTTGCATCTGCAAAGACCCCTCTTTCCAAATAAGGTCACATTCATAGGTGGGAGGGGCGCTTTGGCCTTGAACAAGTCTTTGGGGGACACGCAATTGCTCCTATTCCAAGTGGGGTGAGGCAGGTGGAGCAGGCTGGTTACCGGCAATGCCGTGGACTGTGGCCTGATCTTCCAAAGGGCCGTGGAACCCTAGGTCCTCAAGTCACTTGGGAAGCGTGTCACACATCCTAGAATCCCCTCCTCAGACAGTCATCCCTCTGAGGGTTTGAATACCCTCAGGAGAGTCACACCTTAAACCTGTAAACCCTGAGACTTGGGACAGACAGATTGTGAAGAGCAAGAGGCAGGAAAGGGCCAGGAGGTCAGCCCTACCCAGCAGCCTCATCACATCGATGGAGAGCATTGGTGAGGCAAGCTGGCTACATCCTCACCTGCAGCGCGGTCACAGCCCTGTCCCCACCCAGCCCATCTCTTGCGAGTGCTTTACATATGCTCACATCTTTCATCCTCCCAACTGTCCTGGTACTTCCCCAGCGGTACAGACGAGAACACGGAGGCACAGAGAGGTTTAGGCACTTGCCCAGGCTCACAGCTGGTAGTCAGCAGAGCCAGGATCCCATCCAGGCTGCCCAGGTCCAGAATTCATGATGTACCCACCTTGCTAGCTGCCCCCACAGAGTCCACAGGGGCCTAGCACAGTGACCTGCACTTAATAGGGCCTCAGTAAATGAGTGTTGAGTGAGTGAAGGAATGGATCTCACAGAGGAATTCCCCTCTCTTCTGAGAGCTGGTTGGGATACAACCAGCTGTATCCCAAACTTGCAGAAACCTGGGCTGGGCCCTCCGGTCCGGGCCCTGCATTCCACCCTTCCTCCCCAGGTCAGGAGGCTTCTTCAGAGCCTTCCCACGCCAGGAGTTCCCAATAAAGGCTCTGACTGATTTTCCCCCCGAGAGGCAGGGTGTGACCGTTAATTTTCTTGCCCGTGTCCCCCATGGTCACTCCCTCCCACGCATGGCTGAGGACTCAGTAGGCTGGACAATCATCAGACTCCTTCCTCTCTGGTGGCCAGGGCCCAGCCCGAGGTGAGCTGCGCAGAGAAGTGGGAGATGGCGGGCATGTGTGTCCCCCCATCCCTCCCTCCTCTCTGGGCCCCGGCTTCCTGGAATTGTAGACTGGGCACCCCCGCACCCCCCTCCCCGCCACATCTCTCTCCCCACTCAGCACTTCCTGCCTTGCTTTCCCACAGCCCTGAACGCCACCACCCCTCCCCGGCACTGTGATGGGAGCAGAGTGTGTCATACCTGTGGTGGTGGAAAATTCTAAGCAAGCCAGCAAGGGGATGTCCCAAGGCTGTCACAGGGGCCAGGCTGAAGCCACTGGGTGCTGAGCTCAAGTTTAATCAACAACCCAGCACCCACCCTTCGTCCCCAGTGAAGGTGACCATAATAGGATGTAGGGATGAGAGAGGGACCAGGGTTCCCGTCCCGTCCCCCCCCCTCCCCCCCCGCTGGCCCCTAAACTCGCTGGGTGGCCTGGGACATGGTGCTATCTTCTCAGGGCCTCCTGTCTTCATCAATGATGCAGGACTCAGAACCGCCATCATTCTAGTCTTGCTAGGTCGCTGAAAGATTTCACAAGCCTCTACATGTGCACACCCTTTAAAAGCTGTAAAGAGCGGACCTGTGTGAGGGCTAAAGACCACCTGGGTTCAAACCCTTGCTCCACTGTGTTCTAGATGTGTTGTCTTGTGCCTGTCATTAACCTCTCGGTGCCTCGGCCTTACCATCTGGAAAATGGAGCGGGAACCAATCCTTCCTCCTTCCTTCTGGCTTGGTTGGAAAGATCAAGTGAGTTCAAGGGCAATGCTTAGAACAGAGCCTGAGACACACTACCTGCCAGGAGATGCAGCTCTGGAAGAGACCTGGAAGCACTGAAAACATTCCACTGTGGCCTTCACAGGTCCTTGTCCCCACTGCTATCCCTCCCCTACTGCTTGTTGATAAAATCCAAATTGCCCAACAGTGGCTGCTAATCTGCAAGAACAACTTCTTCCCTTTCCAAGAACCACCCTCCACGGAGTGTTTCCAAAGCTAGAGGAACTCTGAGGAGATCCTTTTACTGAAACCCCCAAACAACATACAGTCCACCCTCCTTCTTCCCCATGTTAGGGCTCCTGCAGAGGCGTCTCACACCTGGGTTTTCTGAAGAGAGGTTTGCGCGAATGTAGTCTGCTTGGTTTTCTGCCACAACTACTGTGATTTCCCCTGGAGCCCCAGGATCAAGCACAGGGTCAGGCTGCAGCACGACAGATGGTTTCAAAAAGGGAATTCAGAAGGAGACTGTAGGAGGCGGTCACCAGCGCCACTTGGAATGCATCATAGGGCCTCACAGAAATGGAGATGCTTGAGTGGGGTCCTGAGGGACGTGTAGGAGTCTGGGAGTGGATTGTTGGGTATCAGGACTACTTCAAACCCAAAGACCAACAGATGCCAAAGTCAATGAGTCAACTGGTCCTTACCCTCATCTGTCGCCCCTACTTTGGAAGTGAAATACATGTAGTCCTGGCCACAAGCCACATTTCGTGTGACACCTAAAACCACAGCATATCAGGGCTAATTAAACACTTTGAAATCATGTAATCTGACTACCCCATTCACAGATGGGAAGACTGAGGCATGAGAGGAGATGTGGCCTGCCTGAGGTCCCCCAAGTCATGGACTATCTATCACATTAAGGAGTTCAGCCGTTGTCCTGAAAACAACAGGGATTCATTCTGGGGTTAAGTAAGGGTGTGGCAGGGCCCAGACAGGGAAGGATTAGAGGGACAGGTGGCAGGGGACTTATGGACCAAGGAGGAGGCTGAGCAGGGATCCAATCTAGAGGCAACTCTGCCGAGTCACAGGCATGGAAATGATTTCAGCCACAATCATGGAATGTGAGCTGCTTTTTCCTTTTTTTTTCCTTTTTAGTTGCCAGTAAGTTTAGAATGGACTTTGGTTTATTTGTTTCATTAATGTAATTGTCTCCTACAAAGCCTATACATACAAAGGACCAACAGTTCTGGGACCTCGCGTACCTGAGTTTGAATCTTGTCTCTACCAACCCACAGCTGCATTTCTAAACCTGCCTGGGCCTCAGTTTCCTCACCTGCAGAACGTGGAACAAAGCGCCCGCATTACAGGCGCTGAGAGGCGGTACCTGGGGTAAGCCTGGCACAGTGTCTGAAGCGTAAATACCCGTTTTCTCGTTCCTTTCTAATGGGCTTCTTGGCTCTTTCTGGAGTTAACCAGGTGCCAATGAGTGGTGCGTTATTCATCCTAGTCATGCTGTTTCCGCAGTTTTCTGGTAACTATGGGCACTGGAGTGAGAGCTGGGAAGTGTAGGGGTGGGGGTGGGGTGGGGTGCAGAGAGATGCTGGAGGATTGGGGCATCGAGGAAACAATTACTAATCGAGATATCGGAGACCGGAGGCTGAGAGGCTGAAAGCACCCCCACCTTCTCCCTTGGCCCTTATCCCCCAATCTGCCCTGGCTGCCTCCTGCTTCCCGCTCCGCACCTGCCCATTCCAGGGCCCTGGGCGGCCTGGTCCCCAGCTGGTGCTGCTTCTCTCCCCTGCAACCTGACCCTGCAGACCTGTCTTTCCTTTACACTCCCTCCACCTCCTTATTCCAGCCCCCAAGGCCCATACCCTGATGCGCTCTGGACCGTCAGACCCTCTCCACACAGTGTCAGGTGGCTCCTTAACCCTCTCACTGACAGCTTGGGTCTCTTGTCAGAAATGGTGGGCCCGGCTGGCTCCCTGGGCCTGCCTCCATGATCTCATTTCCCACCTGGAAAATCTGAGTCTCCGTCATGGAAGGAATCTGAGGGTCCAGAGATGTCACCAGGTGCGGGCTACCGTCATTGGGGACCTGCTCACAGAACCCAAAGCTGCACGTAAACTCCGGAGGAAGGAGGGCCAGGACCATCCGCAACGTCTGCACGCATGAGTGCGGCCGGCTAGCAAGGTCTGCCATGCCTGGGTGCCGGTCATTAGCAACGTCTGCCGCCAGGGCAGTTTTCCGAGGGCCCGGTATTGCCTGTCATCCCTGTGTGGTCCATCCCTGGGTTTTCAGAGTCGAGAGGTCTGAAAAAGTTTAAATGTTACAAATACTTCCCAAGCATCATCTCTCATTGCCTGAAATAGATCCTAGCCCTGGCTGGTAGCACAGTGGTTAAGGCGCCGGCCTGCGAACCCCAAGGTCGCAGGTTCGATTCCCCAGCCAGGGCACATAACCAGGTTGCAAGCCAGGTCTCCAGTCAGGTCTGTGGCTGGAGGCAGGTGAAACGCAACCATACATGGATGCCTCTCTCCCTCTCTGCCTCTCTCTCCCTTCCCCCCTCTTTCTAAAAAATAATGAAATAAAATCTTAAAAAAAAAAAACAAAACGATCCTGTGAGGCAGGTGCTATGTATGTTGCACATCCACCAGAATAGGAACCCGAGGCTCAGAGAGGCTAAGAAATGCAGCTGATGGTTGGTGCAGGCAAAATTCCTGGAAGCGAAGCACAGTATCCTCCCAGGAGACCGTGCAGGTGATGCCTGGGTACAGGACGAGATAAACCGGACCCCTGCTAGCGCAGAAGAAATCGCCTTTACAACCCGTTTGCTCCTCCTGAAGAAGCGCACGTCTTCAACGGCCTTGAGAATCTTCCCTTGACACCGAGAGAGCAGCTTTCTAGCAGGCGACGAGTGAGCACATTTTTGTCGTATTTACTTTGCACAGTTACCTTTTATTTATAGTGGGTGTCAGCTTTCCATTTACAGAAGCAACATAAAGATTCCCCTTTAAATAAAAGTAACCAAAAGTATGGATTGACGGAAGGAAAAATATCAAGTAAACAAAAAGATCGTACACACACAGATCATTAAAAATATATATAAAACACACACACACAAAAGGACCAAGGCTTCAGAAACGTCACCCTCCCAAGAACCTTGCCAAGGGAGTTGCCCAGGTTTGCCTTGTCCCCCAGGACACGCGCGTGGGGCGGCGCTGGGCATGGAGTCCCACGGCAGGAGATGGCACTGCAGCATGATTGAACCATTTATTCCAGGGTTAGAAGTTAAGGCTCAGGCAACCTCAGGAAAGGGTTCTTTTGGACACAAGGGAAACAGGTGAAGCGTCAGAAGTCCCCTCAGCAGCAGCAGGCTTTGTACCAGGAGCTGGGGCTCCACATCTTTCTAGTCTTTTCAGGGACCCCCTCCTGCCTTGGGGCCACAGGCCCAAGACTGAGAGGAATCTGGTTGGCTGGCACAGGGCTGGCCTCCCTGGTTAGACGGGGCTTCTGCCCTAAACCACCTCATAGGTTTCTGGCCTGTGTCAAGTGCCCAGTCAGCTGTGAGCAGGGCCTATCAGTGCAGACACTTGCCTCTCCCGGCTCCGTCTTCCCCAGACTCGCAAAGGAGGAGGGTGCGACAGGTGTCACAGGTGTGGTCAGTGCCAGGGGCAGAGGGAAAAGAAGTGTGTGTGTGGGGTGGGGGAGCCCTGAGAAGGGAGTGGAAGGAGGAGGCCTTCCATGTAAGGGGACGCCATGTAAGGCATGCTGGAGCCCATGCATGGGGCTTCACCTCTCTGAGTCCTGACCTCAGGAGGGTCTCGGTGCCCAGGGTGCTCCCAGGAGGAGGTGGATGGTGCCCCCTGTGAGAGGGCATGAGAAGGCCGCTGGGCACAGGAAGTCCAGGCAGGGTGGTACCGGCCAGTTCATTCGTTCATCAGGGGAACCCGGTGGGGCATCAGGTGCGCTGGGTCAAGGGCAGTGAGCGGAGCTGCCTTTCTGGAGGAGGTGGGCCAGCCCCTAGGCTTCAGAAGGGACCCTTGCAGGGGAGGGTGGAGTTGGGGGGCCCAGGACCGGGTTCTCTGTGACACTAGGAGGGAGTTCTTCGATCGGCATGCCTGACGGTATGATGAAGCTGTTGTGGAAGGGTCCAGCCAGTGTCCACTTTGTTGAAGGATTTGTGTCCATACTTGAGCCACTACGTTCAAGATCCAGTAGCCAAACATTCCGCAGTCACGGGAGAGTCCCAAGCAGAGCGACAGGGCCTCTTTGTCCCGCGGCCCCATGACCCTGAGAACTTGTCCCTCCTGCACTGACTCTCAAGGTTTGGGCACATGAGGGGAGTCAGTGTTTCCCTCCGGGGGAAGCTGAACTGACACTTGAAGGATGAGGGCTGTTTGTCACCTGGGTTAGAAAGGAGAGGGCACCCCAGGCCCAGAGAATGGCATGTGCAAAGGGTGTGGGGGCATGAGGGACTCCGAAGGGCTCAGGAGGACTGGTGAGGGACTTCCAGGAGGCAATGACCCACGTGATGCTGGAGGGGAGAGGGCCGGGCCAGGAAGTGAGGCTGAGTACGGTGGGGAGTCTTAAACAAGGACGGCATAGCCATATTGTGTTTTGGAAAGAGGGTTCTGGTTGCCCCCTGGAGGGTGGTGAGAGGGGCTGAGTGGGGTGAGACTGGGCAGGGAGCCCAGGGAAGAGGCCAGGGTGCAGCCCCTGGACAGTCACGAGAACTGGCTTTGAGGAACTGCTGCTGGGGCAGAGGGGCCATGCTTCAGAGGCAAACCCCAGGGTTCCCCCTTGATTGATGGGGGCGGATCAAAGTGGCCCTGCTCCTGCAGCTCCTGGCCGGGGCAGTAAGGAGGGCCAGGGAGAAGCAAGTGAGGTCAGGAAGTGAACAGCCTAGAGTGCAGGGCCCAGTGGAGGCCATCTGGGCAAAGATGTTCATGGGCCAGCCGGACACCAAGTATCTCAGCAGAGGACAAGCCTTGAAGGCAGAAAGTCCCCAGCGGGGCCTGGAGCAACAGTGGACAGCCACCTACCCCACCCCTGGCCATCAATCTACACCAGACGAGCTGGGTCCTGGTCCTGGAGCTCTTGGAGTGACAGGTAGGCATCGGTGTTCAAAGGGAGGCGGGAGGCGGGGGCCCTGACCTGGCATAGCCCTGGAGACGTGGCCCAGGGGAAGCCGGCCCCCTCCACAGGGCCAGGGCCAGGACCAGGGCCAGGGCCAGGGCCAGAGCCAGGGACCCCCTCCCCTGCTACTCCCAGTGCATTCTCTGGGGTTGACTGGAAATCCACCAGGTCAGGGGCTTCTGGGGTGGGAGGATCCAGGGACTGGGAAACCCAGACTTTGGGGACTTCTTCCCACAGAGAGGGGGGCACCCTCTCTTCCCCAGCCCCAGCGGCCCCCAAGGCAGTGTTTGGGGGGCTTGGGCCACCGTGGAGAGTAGGAGAGAAGAGCAGCAGGTCATCCCTTGGGGGAAAGGTGCAGTAGGCATCGTCCTCCCCGGCCAGAGGAGGCAGGGGTGGGAGGAGAGACCCCTCCGGCGCCCCGGGCCCACCCTCGTCGGGCTCCTCGGCACAGGGGTCGTAGGTGAAGTACACCTGGCAGGCCTCCATCTCCAGCGCGTCGGGGAGGTGGAAGAAGAAGTAGCCTTGGTTGGTGAAGCAGCTGGTCAGCGAGTGGCCGCTGGTCTCCAGGGAGGGCGCGGGCGCCTTGTCCTGCTGCAGCAGGAGCAGCTGTGTGGCCTTGGCCTCCCTGTCCAGCACCTCCAGCGGGGAGATCTCCAGGGCTGGGCCACTGGGGCTGAAGGAGGACGAGGGGAAAGGCGAAGACAGCCACTTCTGCCGGGAGACAGACCCACGCAGGCATTAGTAGGACGCCTCCTCCAGGTTCTCTGCAACAGCCCCTAACTGACTGACCCTCAGGGAGGCCCTCCGTGGCTGCGGCTCCAGATCCCACCTACCTGCCCACTGCTTGGGGGACCCACTGGGTCAGCCCCAGGAGGTGCCTGCTTCCCAGCCCCTGCATAGGCCTTCCTGGCTCCACAAGTGACCATTTACTGAACACCCACGATAAGCCTGGTGCTACTCCAGGTACTGAGGATGCAGCCAAGGGTAGAGTATCAGTGTCTGGTGGGGACTCACGTGAGTATGTGAATCGACCAGCCAATGCCCAGGCAGAAAAGGCACATCTTGTTCACTTTACAGGTGTGCCCTAGGCCTGACCACTAAGTAGGGCCTGGACCCGGGCTCCCCCCACCCCCACAGGGCCATGGAAACATCTCCGGTGGGGAGTTCATAGTCCCTTCATTTGCCTCTCCCTCCCAGGACCCTGTGCCCCGCTACCTCCCCCGCTCTCCCTCCGCAGAGAGAGGGAAGCAGAACACTTCTCAGCAGCTCCGGTACCCAGAGACCCAGGCCAGGAGCGAGGAGGCTGCTCCAGCCCCTGGCTCTCACTAGCCGTGTGACCCTGGGCAGGTCCCTGCCTCTCTCAGCCGCAAGGACGCAGCAGTTAGCTGTCTCCTCCCTGCGTGCTCCCTGTGGACCTGCCGGCAAGGTCAAGTGAGAAAAGGAAGCGGGAAGCAGCTGGCACAGGGTAGGGCGCAGGCTACCCAGCACAGAGGAGGGGGCAGCAGACGCCTCGGGGTGGTAAATCTGAGAACCCCAGCAGCTCGCTGTCCTGGGGGCTCTCAGCAGCTCCCCGAGCCCAGGGCCCCCGGCATTCCGGTGCCCAGCACAGGGCCCAGGGACCAATCAATACATTTCAGGTGAATTCATAGACCAGTAGAGAAACACCCCATTTCTCCCTCTTCAGAGTGAGTTTCCGGAGCCATCCTGGCCGTTACACAGATACATGAACACATGCATGTGCACCCCCCTGATACCTACATATGCACACATGCATGCGTACACCACTCAACAAAGTCTAGCGCCCCGAGACCAGGAGTTCGCATGACAGAAGAAAAACCCAAGAGAGAGAGACCCTAGGGTGAACCGAGGATGACAAGGAAGGGTAGCCAACTAGGAACAAGGGAGAGCACAGGCGTGCGGGGCAGCACCGGGCAGCAGCCGAGGACAGTCCGGCTGTGGCCAGTGCCAGCGTGCCAGGCCTCCCTGCGACCCTCCGAGGGGTGTGGTCAGCCACTTCCTGGGCCTGGGCCTCCATCCACAGTGCCCTGGAAGCCGCAGGGAGGAGGCTCGAGGGGAACCATCCTCCTTCACACACATTCAAACTCGCATGCCCCCCCACGTCCCGAGGACAGGACAGTGGGCCTTGTGGGCTTGCAGCTGGGGGTCCCGGGACAGAGAGAGAAAGAGGAGCAGGCCTTTCCTCAGACGCAGAGGATGAGAGGGGCGCCTCTTAGCCAGCCCCAACCCCAGCCACAACGTGCAACCCCACGGACTCCACGCACGGCCTGGGGCAGGTGTCTCTAACTGGGGGGTGTCCTCCTGGGAAGACGGAGTGGTTTGCAGCTGTCTGGAAAGGACCCCACTTTCCCCTCAAAATGCCTCAGCCTGTAGAACCAGAAAGGCTTGAAGCTGGAAGAGGACGGAGAACGCATCTAGTTCAGCCTCTAACTAGGTCCAGTGTAGGAATCCTTTCAGCCGTGTTGACACATGGTCAGGCTTTCTTGCATACTTTTGTTAGTAGAGAGCTCACTACCTTTAGGGCTGAGTTTTCAAAACAAAACAAACAAACAAACAAAAAACACAGAAAGGGACCCAGACTAGCCCTGATCAAAAACTCCCAAGTCAGCTCAAAACAGCTCTTGTCCAGGACGGCCTTCCAGCCCCTCAGCACTCCTGAGCTCCAGCCACCCCCATCTCAGCCCCTTCCCCCCAAATCTAGGGAGCCTGAGGTGGGGGGCGGGTAGGGTGGTACAGGTAGCCCACCACATCCCCCTTCTCTCTGAAGCTTCCTTCCTGAAGTGGGTGTGAGCTGGGGGAGGGGAGATGGCAGCTTGGGTGCTGAGCATGTTACTACCGACGGGCCAGCACTTTTCAGATGAATCTGTTTTGTGGTGCTAGCGGTGGCTAGAGGACTTAGGAGCATCTGTGACTAGTGGTGCAGCCTCCCCGGGGGGCTCTTCGCAGGGGCAGAGGGAGGTGGTCCCTGCTGTGCTCTGTTGCTCTGTCGTGGGCGGAGAATCCGTACCCCACAGCGCAGAGTGGCCCAGCAGCAGAGGTTAGGGAAGAAGCTGGATTGTGGGCCTCCTGGTCAGGGCTATCATGCATCGTGGGTCATTCAGGTTGTGTACCACCCAAGGGAGACGGGGGTGGGACTCAGCCCACAGAGCGGTGACAGTAATTCTAATGAGGGCGGCTTGAGCACTGACCGTGGGCCAGGCAATGTTCTCAGGGCCATACACACAGTAACACTGTGCTCCTCCCCATTTTACAGGTGAGAAAACTGAGGCACAGAGCTGCTCTATAACTGCCCAAGGTCACACAGTCAAGAAGTGGTGGAGCCAGGATTAGAACCAAGCAGTCTGGCTCAGACAGGCGGTGCCATTCTTCCTGGGAACATTCGCTGGTGCCAGGGCTGGGGGAAGGAGCCGCCCCCCCAGGCTGCTCCCTTCAGCCGTTAGCTGCTCTCACCCCGCACAAAACCTGCTGCTCGGGCCCCGCTGCCCACGCACTGGCTGACCCGTGCCAGCTGCCCGCTCTGCCACCCACTTCTGCCCTCCCCCTCTGACTCCTACCTGGAAATCTCCATGCTCTGAGCTTAGCTGTGGAAAGAACTCGGAGGGGTCTGGGATGTGACACTTCAGAACCTTCTTCAACCTGAACAGGGAAGAGGGAGGGAAGGGAGGAGGGTGAGAGGGGAAAGAGGTCATGGTGTCCCACCATCAGCCCCCGGTGCTGGGGGCAGGGCATGGAGCCACGGGACATTTACTCATTCGGTCACCGTTGATCGAATGCCCAGTAGGGGAGGATACTGTGTTGGCCTGGGATACGAGACTGGGGGGCAGAGAAGGGCCTGCTCTCAAGGAGCCGACAGTCTAATGGGGAGACGGACGCCAGCTGGTGGGCCCCGCGGCCGTTCACCTGAGGAGACGGGGGGCTATGGAGGAGGAAAGCGTGGCGTGGGCACTACGTGAGCCAGCGCGGCCAGGGACAGACAGCGCTGGAGCTGAACCGGGAGGAGGGAGTGAAGCCAGAGGCCAGGTTGCGGCCTCCGGGCCAGCATGGTTGTGCTCTGCCCAAGGGCACCTGGCGTGTGGAGGGCCGAGTGGGGGCTGAATTCCACTCTGAGGGCTCCAGTGTGTGTGTGCATCTGTGTTGAAATGTCGCGGCCTCGAGACCCCAGAAAGCGTGGCTGTTACCCACACACCCAAGCTCAGGTCTGCTCTCTCCCCATCTCCCCACCCCCTCTGGTTTCCAGCCACAGCTACCTCCCTGCACGCTGTTTCTGAAACCTTCCTGCCTCCCTCCCACCCAAAGCCTTTGCACATGCTGGGTCCCCCTGCTGTCCCCACCACCCCCCAGCCCCTCCCCCCACTACACACTGACAGCTCCTCCTTCAGATTCCAAGGGAATCTTGACTCCCTCCGGGAGGTTCCTCCAGCTACCCCGGCTGAGGTTCCTCTCCCCGGAGGCTGCTTCCAACACAGGCAGCACCTTCCCGCACCATCCTAATCACGGCGTGCCCTTGCCCATGTGTTGGACCACTAAGCATCAGCCCTTCCTCCGGGAAGGCAGGATCACAGTCATGCGGCGAGCCCTTGTGTTCCCAGCACCCAGCACTGTGCCTGGCACCGAGCTGGGTCCAGACCCAGCCAGGTGCATGAGGACCTGCAAACACAACAGCTGGTGCTCACACACGCTCAGCTGCAGAGAGTTGCTCTGGGCAGGCCCCCACCCAGGGCTCTCCTTCCCCTGCTCCCCGGAGGCTGTGTCCATCGGGTTCCACCTTCACAGGGAGAGGCCAGGTGTGAGGCAGGGCAGACGCCTGGGAGGGCAGAAGGGGCGCTGCTGGTATGTCCAACAGGGGGCTCGCCCAGCACCTGACCTTGGGAGGGGCCTGTGCGTCTCGGGAGCATGCAGGATGGACGGGGAGGCAAGCGCTCTTACCATGGCCCGAGGTACCGGCAGTTGGCCAGTGTGTAGACTAAGATGATGAAGCCAAAGGCACCGCTGAGGCCCACGATGATGTGGCCCAATGACGGAGCTGCCCATGGGTGGGAGGAGAAGCAGGGAGAGGGGTTAGAGAAGTACCCCGACTCACTCAGATCACTCCAGCAGCCCCCCACCCCTGACTTGTGCTGAGGCTCGCAGCCTGATCTCTGACCCAAGGCCTTCCCAGCACCCCAGCAGGCCCAGCTGAGCTGCTATGCACCAGGCCGACATGGGGCATCACATGCCCTCATCACAGCAGCCCTACCTCAGTATCATGGTACCCACTTTACAGATGAGGAAACTGAGGCCAAGAGATGAAAGCAGCCCATCCCTACCCCGGGCAGAAATCGGGAGTGTGAGGCTTCAGGATGGAGAACATGACAGCCTGGCAGGCCTCCCCACTAACTTGTGAGGCTGTGGGCAGCCCCATGCCCTCACTGAGCCCCTGTAAAAGGAGCGTGACCCCGCCCCACCCCCCATGCACACCCTGCAGGGTCACATCAAGTGAGCTAATGGTGAAGGTAAGCACCATAGCCCCAGCCCACCCCCACCAGCTGCCCTCGGAGCCGCCCCTAGCCACCCCTTCCTGTCCGGCGCCATCTCACCTTCAGGCTTCGTCCTGAAGGCCAGGGGCTGGCTCCAGGGGCTCCACGCCGAGTTGTTGCCCCGCTGGGCCCTGACCCGCACCTGAAGCTCATACAAGCTGCCCGGAGCCAGGGTCTCCAGGCAGATCCACTGCTGGTTCTGTCTGATGGTCAGCAGGGAAGCCTCCTGGGGCAGAGACAGGGCTATCAAAGTGGAGGGGCTCCCGATGCCCACCCTACCTCCCACAGCAGGACCGACGGGGAGGCTGAGCCAAGCGGCTCCTTCCTTTTTCTCCTCCAGCCACTGTTCCCCACTCACCTCACTCCATCCCCCCAAAGGCCCCCTGAGACGACCCAGTTGCTGGGGCCCAAACCCCAGGGTCATCCTGAACTCCTTCCTCTGACTCATCCTCTGCATCCGAAGCCACCTGCCAATCAACTGGTTCCAGCTCCAGCCCCTGCCCCACCCCTGGCCCCTTCCTCTGCGCTGCTCCGCTCCCCGCTCTGGTCTGAGCTCCCACCCCTCTCAGGCCTGAGGCCGAGCTTTCTGCTTCCAGCACATCCCCTGAAGCCTCTTCTCCACAGGAGCGGGAAGGTGGGCTTCCCCACGGACCTCTCCTCCTTCCCTATCCTCTCTGGCTTTTCCTGCCCCACCTCCGCAGAGCTGCACCTTTGCTGTGGCTGCTTCCTCTGCCTGCAAAACCCTCCCCCAGATCTTTGCGGGGCCAGCTCCTTCCTGACCCTCAGGTCTCAGAGAGCCCAACCCTGGTCACCTGCCCCAGGAAGCAGCCTGCCCAAGTTCGTCCTAGGAGCATTGACCCGTTCTGTTTTCTTAATAACTTTTATCAATATCCCTCGGTCTAGCCCTGGCTGGTAGCACAGTGCATAAGGTGCCAGCCTGCGAACCCAGAGGTCACTGGTTCGATTCCCAGCCAGGGAACATAACCAGGCTGCAAACCAGGTCTCCAGCCAGGTCCGTAGCTGGAGGCAAGTGAAAGGCAACCATACATGGATGTCTCTCTCCCTCTCTGCCTCTCTCCCCTTCCTCTCTCTATGAAAAATAATAAATAAAATCTTTTAAAAAAAGAAAAAAAAATATCCCTCAGTCTTCTGTGTTTGCCAACTGCCCACCCCCGCTCCATACATGCACACAAGTAAGTTTCCTAAGAGCAGGAAGATTGTCAGTCTGGCTCTCCACTCTCCCCCCAGCATTCAGCACATAGTGGGTCTCCAGTAAATGTCTGTTGAGTGACTGAGTGGGTGAATAAAGGAATGAGTGAATAAATAAGGACAGGCCCCTGAGGACCTGGACCGTAGGTTTGAAGAGTGGAGAGGCAGTGCCCCAGGGCCTCTGAAATTTCATAGAGGGAAGTCCCTCTATGTCGCCTGGTGTCAGCTTGGCCCACCAGCTGGAACCCTGGTGTTGTCAGGGGAGGAGCAGCAGGGGCTGCCGTACCTTTGCTGAGAAGGAGGCCGGACGGGTGACCAGCACAGGAGGGGGAAATCAGGGGAGGTTGGACTGGGCCCTGTACTTACCTCCCAGCTATGGCTGGAGGACCTGGTCCGGGCCTCAAACTCCAGGTATCTTTCAAGGTAGTGGGAGGACTGGTTGACGATCCAGGTTACATTGCATCTGCGGGTCTCTACGTAGGCGACTTGGAGGGAGTTAGGGGCCATCAGGCGCACTGGAGTGGGGACAAGGGAGGGGAGGGAGCTTTGAGGAAACTGGACCTGGACGCTGAGATGGTAAAGCCTAGATGTGCTTTGGACCTGCTGTTCCTCCCTCTGGGCAGGCCCTCCCCCCAGAAATCTGCTGGTCCGCACTCAAAGGTCACCTATTCAGAGAAGCCTTCCCCAGCCACCTCCCTTGTTTCGCTTTCAATAGATCAATGGGGATTGACCTCTTCAACCCCTATTTGGGTTCTTCATTTACTTCCTTTTGCCCTCCCCAAACTGAGCTCACTGAGGGCAGGAACTCCGTTCTCTAGTGCGCCCTTGCTACCTGGAACGTTATCAGGCATGTGATAGGAACGTGATGAAATATCTGCTGAATGAATGAATTGGGGCAGCCTTTCTCTGCATGCAGAGAATTATTTTTTCTTTTTTTTAAAAAGATTTTATTTATTATTTTTCATAGAGAAGGGGAGGAGAGAGAGGCGGAGAGGGAGAGAAACATTAAGTTCTGCACTCAGAACAAGGCTTTAAATAGATCATCTCACTTATTTAACTTCATTTAACCTCATGAGTCTTAAGTGATCACAACCTTGTATGATTCTGAAGTGAAATTGATTGAAGCTTCATGATTCTGAGACACCAGCAAGTAACTGGTTATCCCATTTTACAGACAGGGAACCTGAGCTCAGCCAGTGAACCTGTCTTCCAGGCAGATAGCACTCAGCTAAGGCAGGCCTGCACTGAGAACCCTGCCTGGATCTCTCCCTCTGCCCCTCCTCTTCCCACCTCTTCCCTAGAGATGGTTTCCAAGGTCTGGTGGGAGCAAGGGGGTCTGGAGATGGGACCAGGCACTCAGTCATTCAACAAACCTTCCCAGAGCATTCACCCACATTAGACCCTGTGCTGAGCACTCAATACAAAGGCCGGGGTGGCAGAAGCTCTGCCCCCAGGGAACTCACAGCCCAGAGAGACAGACAGGCCCTTAATCAGGCAGTGGCAACCCAGAACACAAACACTCCGAAAGAGAAGGTACAAAAAGCTGGGAGAGTCTGGGAAGGCTTCCTGGAAGAGGCGCCTCTTCACTGAGACTGAAAGGGTGAGTGGGAACCATCCAGATGGGAAAAGCCTTTTAGACATGTGACCACCCTGTGTGAGGGCTCAGAGGCACGGATGGGCGAGTTGAGTTCAAAGAGCTGGCCTTTGGGGAGGAGGGGGAAGCCAGGCAGATTCCCAAATGGCCTGGAATGTCAGGGTAAAGAGCTGGCAGCAGGCAGTGAGCTTGCCAGACGGGGGTGCGGAAGATATGGAGAGGCTGGAATAGTGTGACCCCAGAGAGAAGACAGGGAAGGAGGTGCCCACCCCACCCTGGAGTCCTCACTCACGGTTCTCAAAGGGCTTGAACTGCTGGGTCATCACAACCTTCCATGTCTGTCCTCTGTGGCATAGCACACTCATGTGGACAATGTCCGCGGCGGTCAGTTTCTGAGCCTGGAAGGGGACAGAGATGCTGCAGCTGGGGTGGGGAGGAGGTCAGGGGGAGGGCCGGAGGGGAGACCAAGGCTGCAAGCGGGTGGAGCCCCACCACCCACCCACACCATGTAAGGGTGGGGTCTGTGAACTTTTTCTGGAAAGGGTCAGGCAGAATTACAACCCAACTCGGTCACAGACGACCTGTAAGAGAATGGGCCCTGTCATTTGTCAATCCCTGGTCTAAAGTGAAGTGAGCAGCCTTGGGAGAGAGGGAAATCCCCATGGCAAGGGTGAGGAAGCAGGACAAGTCCCCAGGAAGGGGCCAGGCTGGCACTGCTCCTGTGCAGTAGCTTTGAGTGTGAAAGTCTCCCCTCCCCGATCGTCTCCCCGCCCCTCCCTGACTTTTCTAGAAGGAAGTGGCCAGGTGATACTAACCACCTGGGGACACACTCTGCTCAGGGCTTTTAGCCACATCTCTGGCGGATTCACACTGTAGCCCCTCCCCGTCCTGCAGGTGAGAAACCTGACGCGTAGGTGGGTTAAGGGACTTGCCCGGTGCCCCAGGTTCAATCCCTGGCTCCTCATGCCTGATGGAGGGCGACAGAGTGAGCAGGGGTCTGCGGGAGGGGGGCCCGGTGTAGACATGGTCAGGGTCTGGGCTCTGTGCCCTGGGTGCTGTTTTCATGGGCGGGGCCCGCAGTGCAGTCCCTCTGACCTGCTGAAGGGCTATGAGCAAGCCTTGAACCCCCATCTCATCCTCAGAGTCCTGGAGCTGGGAACAGTTTCTCCCTCAGCACCCCAAGGACCCTGCCTTAGCCTGCTTCCAGCTCCTATGGGGCCAGATTTTCCCAGATAATAGACAGCATTGTTATTATCATCATTATTATTATTATCATTATTATTATTACTGTTGCTGTACATTGTGTTGAGGATTTGGTCTCTTCTAAGGCTTCACAGATCCTCTCTCCTTTTATTTTCTCAACACCTGGGAGGCAAGCACTGGTTACTGCCCTTGTCCTACAGCTGAGGACACTGAAGCACAGAGAGGCTTAGTGAGTTGCCTGAAGTCACGCAGCCAGGAAAGTCACACAGCTAGAGGGGACCAGAACCTGCAGAGCTCACAGGGAAAAGCACAGCAGTGTGGTCCCAAAGGCTGTGCCTTTATCAGCTACGCAGGGACGGCCTGTCTCCCCACTCTCCTGCCCCTTAAGAAGGCATATAACCTGATGATGGTTGGGAAACATGGCCTGGGCGACCCTGGTGCCCCTTCCCCACCGCTGCCAAGGAGGGTCTGCCAAACAGTGATTAATGCACAGACATGGGCCCCCCAGTGCCGTGGTGAATGGTCTGGGCTGGAGCTCTGCCACTCTCTGGCTGTGTGACCTTGGGCAGAGATCAGGCCTCTCTGAGCCTCAGCTTCCTCATTCACTCAGAAGGGGACAGTGCCGGTGCCCACCACAGTCCTAGGGATCCAGTGAAGATCATGTCAATGGCATGCTCCACTCTGGGTGGCGTTCCTAGTGCTCAGAGCAACCCGACAGTAGTTGATCATTCTTATTTTATAGACGGGGAGACTGGGGCACAGAAGCCACCCAATGCCTCCTAGCTGGTGCATGGTGGAGCCAGGGTTGGAACCCAGACTGTCTAGCTCCAGAGGCCACTGTCCTAACCCCACACCCCTCTGCGCTTGGTCAAGCCTCAGGGTGAGTCAGATGTGGGGTTATTATTAGTACTGGGGTGCTCTCCCCACTCAAGAAGGGTGCAGGAGTGTCCAAGGACCCACAAGCCTGGGGCAGACAGCTGGAACAAAGCAGAATGTGAGTCCCATGCACCAGGGGTCTGTCACCTCTGAATCAGGCTGGCAGACTGGCCTTTGGCTCTGCCCTCCTTCCTTCCACCTGCCAGCGCTGGGCAGCCTGCTCTGCAGCAGCCAGCTGGCCATCGGGCCGGCCCAGCTCCTCTCTGGAAGGACACCCCTGGCACCCACCCTCTCCCTGGGCCTCTCACCTCTGGGTCTTCTCCGAGGATCAGGTTGCAGGCCCAGGATGCCGGCACCACTGGGAGCAGATCGCAGGATTTGTTCCAGGAGCTTGCAAGGCAAAAACAAACACAAATCCCTCAGAAGAAAAGGAGGGACCCCAGCATGGGCCTTGGGGATGGTGCCCCCTGCAGCGAGGCCAGTCTGTGCAGATGCTCTATGCCCACCTCCCAGGGTGGCCAGATCCCCGCTCTGCTCCACCTCCCTGGGCCAGGCGTTGCCTCCCCCGCTGCCTGGCCAGCAGCAGCCGAGGAACCTCCTGGGAATAATCCAGGACACCTGGCCTCTGCACTCACATCCCATGGGGCTGGAGGGGCCTTGGGAGCCTCGTGGAGCCACCACCCACGGGAGCCTTTGCTGCTGTCAGCGCACTTCCCTCATCAGCCCCCATCCATCCCCTAGTTCCACAAACACAAGTCTCCTGTCCCCACCGTTGCCATAGCGGGTCCCTCAGAGTCCCAGGTTACTCCCAAAGTTTTGGGGATTCTCCTTTCCTCCCCCTTGGCCTCTCAAGTCCAGTCCAGTCCCAGTGTAGCAATCTCAAAGCCCTGTGTACCCAGTCCACCTGGCCCCGCTCATCTCCTGGACCCCCACACCGTACTCCAGTCTACAGATCTGACTCCCGAATTTTCCAGACTCTGTGACCTGGAGAGCCTGTGGCTTCTGGTTATCCACGATCCTCAAAGTGGAGAGGCTTTGGAGATTCCAGGAGCCTCAACAGCAGTGATCAGAAGATGCCACTGTCCTGAGGCTCTGTGATTTGGCCATCAGCCTTGCACTCACCGTTTGTCGGGCTGGGCGTGGATGAGGCAGGGTGTGTCCTGCAGGCCCCCATCCTGGCTCCAGACACAGGAGATGTTGGCTCTCGAGTTGTAGAAGCATGAGAGCTTGGAAGTGTCTGCCAGCAAGGTGAGGCATGAGAGGCTGGCTGCAGGGTGCCCACTCCCCTGCCCTTGGGGCCCACCCCAGTTGCTGCTTCTGGCACCCTCAGCCCACCAGATGAGGAGGTAAGCCACCCCGACAGGCAGAGAAAGGGCGAGTGGCCCATTTCAGGGAGGAGTAAACTGAGCCCAGAGACCACAAGGTCCCCACGGGTGGGCTGAGGCAGCACAGGAATGAGTTCCTGTGTCTTGGAAAGGCACGTGGTTATGGTGAGAGCAGGACAGAAGGTGAAGGGAGAAGGTGGGCACCTGGTCTCTGGTCCCATTGTCCCTGCCTTCCTCCTCCCTGCCACCCTCCCCTGATGATGGACCTGCCAAGAGGCAGAGTCCTGGGAGGGCTCTAGAAAGGCCTTGGTATCCTTCCTGAAAACAAGCACAGTTGTCCAGATGTCAGGATCCTCACCTGTTACTGCTGTTGATGCCTGAAGCATGGGCGTGGGCAGGAGGAAGACAAGGAGGGACAGACACCAGGACAGAGCAGGAGCCGCCATCACATCCACAGGTGGGAGCTGGGGAAGGGAGCCCTGGAGGGAGGAGAAAGGGAAGGGGGCACCAGTAAGCACCCACCCTGCCTCTCACAGGGTGTGCAGGTCTGTTTTCCACCAGGCAACATAGCCCCACCTCAGGGCCTTTGCACCTGCTGGCCCCTCTGCCCCACTCTTGCTTACTCCCTTCCTTCAGAGATTCAGGGACCTGCACATTGTCACTGCTGAAAGAGCCCTGTGAGTAAACCCAACTGATTGTTTAAGATGGGAGAAACTGAGGCCCAGGAAAGGAAAGATTCATTCACGTCCACCAAGGGAGGCCAGCACAGAGCTGGGACTAGAGCCCACCTCCTCTCTACCCTGCCACCCCCTTAGCCACGCTAAAACCTCTCATTAAGAGGTTCCTTCCTATATGCCAGGCCCTGTTTTAAACTCTTTAAATGCAGCAATAAGAACATCTATTGGAGATACTCTCTCTTTTTTTTTTTTTTAAGATTTTATTTTTCATTATTTTTAGAAAGAGGGGAAGGGAGAGAGGCAGCGAGGGAGAGAGACATCCATGTACGGTTGCGTTTCATCTGCCTCCAGCCACAGACCTGACTGGAGACCTGGTTTGCAACCTGGTTATGTGCCCTGGCTGGGGAATCGAACCTGCGACCTTTGGGTTCGCAGGCCGGCGCCTTATCCACTGTGCTACTAGCCAGGGGAGATACTCTTATTATCCTTATATTCAGATGAGGAAACTGAGGCACAGAAAAGCGAAGGGCACGTTACTGGAAGCCATGCAGCTAGTAAGAGGCAGATGTAGATCTGAGTCAGGGTGGACTTCCCAGAGCCCAGGCTGGGTCCCTTCCTGTCGCTGCTTCTCGGACTCTGCCTTCCCACCCACGGCCAGGGTTCGCAAGATCAATAAACACTGTACTGGTGGCCTCATAACAATACTGTGGGCTGAGCCTGGTGCTTTGGTACAATGGCTCACCTAACTCCCAGCAGCTGGGGGGATGGGTGGTGCTTGTATTTTCTATCCCCTTTCGCAGAGGAGGGAACCGCCCTCCAAGTCATTAACCCATCCAAGGTCGCGCGGAGCTGGGATCCAGTCCCAATGCCCATTGTCTTGCAGCAGCCTACCCTGCCCAGCCCCTGCCCCACGCACTGGTCCCAGAGGTGAGGCCGTTGGCCTCCCTGCCCTGGCCAGTCAGGCCCCTGCGGGCAGAGGTTAGCGGCCTGGTAAGGGAAGGAGCCCAGAAAGGTACCTGTGGGCTCCCCCATGCCTGGCCCACCATCTCCACTGAAGCGTGGGCTCCCCAGGGTGGGGCTGGTCACCTCTTCCTTCGGACCTCCCCCCATATATCGCAGGGCACAGGGAGTTTCGGGACTCTGAAGGGACAGCTCAGCAAAAGGGCTCCCAGGGAGACCCCCCATTCTCCTTAGGCACTATCACAGCCAAGGGGCACAGGCACTGTGGGTCCCATGGAGGGTGTCCCCTGGGGTCAGACCCCAGCTGACAGGCACCCCCATGTCCAGGAAAGGACCTGGTACAAAGCCCCAAGGTGAGAGGGGGTGGGGGCAGACGCCTGCAAGCTGAAGGCAGGTCGGGGCCAAACCACAGTCCCAGCAGCAGGGAGCCTGGGGGGGAAGCCTGCAGCTCATCTGCCACAGGGGGGCAGATGCAGGGGTGGGGGCGGTGCAGCAAGGTTCCTGGAGGGGGCTGAGGACGGAGTTTGAGGCACAGGGAGCGCCAGAGGGGAGGGGGCTGGGCGGCTCCAAGCAGGCTTTTAGGGCGGCATCCTCTGACAGAAGGGGAAACTGAGTCTCAGTTTAAAAACTTGCTCAAGGCCACAGAGCAAGGAAGAAGCTCAGTCTCAGGAAAAGCGAGGCAGACCTCTGAGTCCCAAGCCCTTGTCACCACGGTTCTCACACGTGGGCACAGGCCCTTCCTGACGACAGGGCCTGGCATGCCGGCTGACTCACTGGGTCCCCTCTACAACCCTGAGAGATGAATGTCATTGCCTCCTTTGTGACAGATGCCAAGATTGACTGGCTGAGCTGCCCGCGGCTGAACTCCAACCAGGTCATCTGATTTCAAGTTAGAAGGGGCTGCTGGTGAGGAGGATGACGATGGTGACTAATAATCTGCTCCCACTCTGTGCCTGGCACTATCGTCAGTATTGTGCAGATACTACCTCATTTAGTCCTCATAGCAACCCTCTGGGTAGGTACTGGTATGACTCCATTTCTCAGATGAGGAGATTGAGGCGCATGTAAGGCAGCCTCTCTCCCAGGCTGGAGGCTGATAGAGCTGGGGGTCTGAACCCATTCTGGTGCAGGAGAGGCTCCAAGGGACAGCTACTGAGGAAGGTGGGGGTTCATGGGGACGGGAGAGGATGTGAAGCAGGAGCGCCATAGCCAGAGAGGAGCCCACCCAACCTCTGAACTTGACGAATACCTCCTTCCCTTAGGCGCGCGCGCGCGCACACACACACACACACACACACTCACACTCACACACACTCACTCTTGCTGTTTTCACTCCGGGGGGCATCTAATTTATCTCCCCAGCAGCCCTGGGGCCCTGGTTGTGGGAAAGGGAAGGGGACCTTAGATGCCTCTACTCTGGACATGGTTAGGGGCCAGAGACCGAGGCCCCTAGGAGAAGAGAGGGAGTGTGAAGAAAGTGACCCCAGGCAGCCCCAGAGAGGGAGCCCCACCTCCTAGTAGAGCCTGGGGACATCATGGACCTGTCCAGTTACACAGCCAAGCAAAGGGACCCATCCAGACATGAACCCCAGAGACTTGCCAGCACCCCCACTTCACAGTCAGGGATTCCCTCTCACCCCGCAAGCCTCCTCATCTGCCCTGTACGAGGGAGCCCCCCACCACCCCCCACTCCCACCCCTGCGACGGTGACTTCCAGTGCCCCTGGGATGGTGGCAGGGGCCAGGAGGGGGCCGAGGGTACCTGGGCCTGGGCAGGAACAGGGGCAGGAGAGGGCAGGAGAGGGCAGGGGAGCGCAGTCACCTGGCTGAGGCATGGGGCTGCGGCCAGCTCGCTCCACTTCGCTCTGCTGCCGAGAGCACAGCCATCTCCCCAGGGCCCTGCTGGGGCTCTGGCTCTGGGGACACAAATAGCGGCTTATAGGGGCAGCAGACCAAACTCCGAAGGCCAGCCTACTTCCTGTGTAGAGTCTGGAGGGGCAAGGCCTGGGGGCGGAGGTGCGGGGGGGGGGGGGGGGATCGCTGCTGAGAAAGCCTGAAACTCCCGAGCACCTAGGTGTCAGATAAGAATCTCCTCCTCCCCGGGGGTGGGCGGCGCTGGGGGCCTGGGTGCTGCGGCAGCCTGCACACTCACACCTAGTGCCTTGCCGCTGGCAGGAGCCAGGGGGGCGAAGACCCCCGTCTTCCCTCCTGCACCACCCCACCCCAGCCCACACAGGCCCCCTCTAGCCTTTGACACCTTCATCTGGCACACGCGCAGACGCCCAGGCCTCACACAAACGCGCCCCCGGCGCTCCCCGCGCATCAAACGCGCCTCTGAGATTACCCTTTTCCCCTGGCCTTCCAGGAAGCCCCCTGCTCACCTTAGCCCTCAGACGTGGCTACTGTGTGGGGTTTGTGGACCTTCCGTGGGCCACTTACTGACCCTCCCTCTCGAAGCTTTTTTTTCTTTTTTTTTAAGGAGGAGGAGGTCAGCTTGGGGCTTTTTTTGAGGATGAAAACTTCAAGGACCTTCTTTAGAAAAGCGCATGTTTGTTTACATGGGGTGTCCCAGGCCCAGCGGCCCCGGGACAGGGCATCAGCACCCTAAGGAAGCAGCCCCCCTCTGTCCGCTCTCCCGATTCTACCAGCCTTGCTGGCAAGTGGCTGTCTCCGTCACAGACAGGAATGAGGCCAGCAGGAGGTCAAGGGGGAGAGCAGCTCCAAGGAACCCGGACCCCAGAAGCCAGAAAGCAGAACGGAAGACCCTGAGAAGAGGCCCCGCTGCCTTCTGAGCGGGGACTGCGCCAGGCAGCCTGGAGTCAGTCCCGGCTGCTGGGAAGCTGAGAGAAGGGCTGACAGCTCCCATGGGCATGTTGGTCTGTCAGCTGGGAGGTGGGGTGTGTCCCTGGGGACAGCAGCCTCAATAAAGGCCAGCTCGTCCCCCGACCACCACCCCACCACCCCCAGCAAGGCTTCCTGGCTAAGGGAGATGGTAACAGCACAACCACCACAGAGATGAGAATGCCAGCCATGTCTCTGGAAGTTCCTCAAGAAGCCAGGAATGCTGGTTCTCCTGGCAAAGACAGCCGGGTGAGGAAGGAGGAAGAAGGCTGTTTTTCACTGTAGACCCTTTGGTGCCATATAAACATATTTCCTGGCCCCAAAATTCAGTTGTAACTTCAAAACACAAACAAACCAAATCCATGCCCGGACAAAGCTGGAATCATGAACCCAGCCAAGGGGCTGGCTGTGGCCTGGGCCTGCCTGCCCTTCATGCACTGCCTGCAGCTTCTTCATCCTCTGTCCCCTTCCTTCATCCTTCTTTCGCTCCCTTTGCAAACATTTGCTGAACACCCAGGATGTCCTGGCGGCCCAGTGGGTGCAGGGAGGCTGAGGTGACTGTCATCGGCCTTTCCTTTGCGAGCAGCACAGGCCACAGGACAAGGGGAGAAAAGGGAGGAGCCTCTCCCCGGCGAGATGCCCCCATGGTAGGAGGTCATCAGAGGCTCCTTGAACAGGGAGCTAAAACAGGGAAGGGGGACAGTCCCACACTCTTCATCCCCTCCTGGCCGAGGTCAGTGGTCTCACTTTTGCTGAGGGGTTCAGGCCAGGACATCTCAGGTGGGCAATTCTGAGCCTGGAGAACCCTAGCACTGTGCAGTCATCACATCCTGCACCTGACCTTCAGCCATGTGGGGGGAGGGGTGGACACCCCTGTGTCCCCACTCCTGCTGGGCCTCCGCAGGACTCCATACCCCAGCCTCCTTCACAGCTGGATGCGCTGAGCCTGGCCAGCGGGAGGCGGGTGGAAGGGATTTTACTTCCTTCCAGGCCTTGGATCCCCCTCCTGGTCTCTCAGCCTTTCCTCCTCCCCTCTCCCTCCCACCCCCTTCCCCTGATGGCCTCCCCCTCCCCTCCGCTGCAAGAATCCACTGGAGCCTGGACAACCAGCATCAAGTAGGGACATGCTCAAAAAAGAAATCTCTGAGGCTTGCAGGTGTCAGCAGCTAGTGGACATTCACTGACTAAATACAGAAGGTTCCCGAGGCTGGGTGGTGAGCAGGTGCACGGAGAAGTGCTTCGTGTAGCCTCAGCTGCTGTCATCTGCCCCCCGCCGGACCCGCCACGGGCATCCGATTTCCACTCCTGACCCCCTCCAGTGTATCCTCTGCTCAGCAGCAGAACAATTTTCCCCAAGCCAAATCAGGTCATTTTACTGCGCCACCCCGGTCTCGAACCTTCCAGGAATTCCCAGTGCATGCACAGTAAAACCTAGACCCTTCGTCTTGACCTAAAAGGTGCGCCTGAGTGGGTCCTGCTGTCATCTCTGAACTTGCTGCCAGCTCAGGCTGCACTCTGCGCCCGGGGACTTTTCTCACGCTGATCCCTGGCAAGAGCTCCCCCCAGAGCAGCCCTTTCCTTCCCATTTCACAGGCACCAACACCAAGGCTCACCGGTCATCCAGCCAGAGCGCCACCGCCAGGGTGAGAACTGGGGTCTGTGTGACCTGCAGAGGAATCCAGAAGCTTCTCTGACCGGCAGAGGCCAGACAGAGTCTACTCAGACCTTTGCCTGAAGCGTTCTGGGGGATCAAGCTCAGTCCCCTCCGGCAGGTCCCAACCACCAAGCTCATCAAAGCCCCACTCTTTCTGCTGCCTCTCCCGCCCCCCTCCCACCCCCACCAGCCCTCCCCGCTGTGTCCTTGCACAGGCCCTTCTGTGAGTCAACTTCCCTGCACCAGCAGCTTCTGTGGATGCAGCCCGGCTGCTCAGCCACCGCTGAGCGAGCCCCACCCAGGGACCCCACTTCCTTAGGGGCCTTGGGGCAAGCACAGATCAGGGGCTTCTGGCTCCATGTCCCACCCTGACCATGACTCTTCTACTTGCCCATCCCAGGTTGTCTCTTTGGGGGGGTCAAACCAGGCCACCAGGTCCCCATGCTCCTCATCCATGGCCCCTCCTTTGCCCCTCCCCTTCCTCTCCACTACAACTCCCAGGAGATCCCAGGGTCCCTGCCCCAGCCTCCCCGGGGCTCCTCAGTCTGCCTCCACATCAGCGCCCAGGCCCAGCCACACCGGACCTTGTCGTCACACTGACTTGCGCCAACACAGACCCCTCAAACTGTCACCTCACCCCCTTCCTGCCACTACCGCCTTCCACCTACAACAGTGTCCCAGTTAGGACAGCTGTGGGTGTCAAAAGAGACTTGGCAGAGGATGGCAGTGGCCTAAGATCATAGAGGAGTTTATTTCCAGCTCAGACCAAAGGAGTCCAGAGGCAGGCGGTCCTGAGCTAGAGGGGGGCCTTTATGACGTCATCTGGATCCTGGGCTGTGCCTGTCCGGCTGCTAGAGAATCTTTCATGTCTTCCTCCTTCCTCACAGACCAGAAGAGCTGTCTGAGCGCCGTCCATCACATTTGCATTCCTGCAGCCAGATGCGGAAAGAGTCAAGAAAGGCGTGTGTCTGCCTCTTCGGGACCCTTCCCCAAAGTGGCCCTTGGCACCTCTCACATTCCATTAGCTGTTTCTGCACCATGTGGCCAACACAGCTACGGAGAAGGCTGGGAAGTGGGCTTAGCTGGGAACAGAGATGCACAGCCAGGGGAGATGGGGTCAGAGGGACTTGATCTGCCATCACGAAGACCGCCAGCGTCCCTGGGGCCACCAGCTCCTCCTGGCCTCCCTCCCTCTCTTGCTCAGCCTGGACAGCACAGTAGCTCACCCAGTGGACACTCTCCCACCCACCCAAGTCTTTGCACCCCAGCCCTCCCGGGGGCTATGGACCCGCCTTCTCCAAAGTCGGCAGACACCTGAGTCCTCAGCTGCAGAAGCTTCTGCCCCTATAGACCAGACTTAATGGGCAACGAGACACAAGTCCCAGTCCCTGGCCAGGTGGCCACACCAAACATGACTTTGCATCCAACTCTCACCTTGGTCACCTGCCTCCCAAGACGGTGGGTACCCTCACATTGATGACGATTGCCACATGGGAGGAAACCGTGGAGTAGGACAAGGAGAAAGAGCAGTCATATGGCTGACCACCCTGAGGGCTCTCCTGGGAACCAAGCCCCCAGCTGACACCCACCCTTCGCCGGACACCCCGCCCGCCAGCCCCAAGTCAGAACGAGGCCATCCTCAGCCGCACTTCCTCTCCCTCACCCCCACTTCCAAGCCATCGCTCTCACCATCTTTGCTTGTTGACAGTCACCTTCTTGCTGGCCTCCCAGGCTCCAGACCTGACACCCGTGTTCTTCCGTGTTCCTCTCTGAGCAGCTGGTCCCTCGGTGCCCCCCCAACACCTCGGAGTGCCCCAAGCAGCTCACATCTTGTACAAACCATGCTGTTCACATGGAAAGTCCCTCCTTGTTCTGGTTCCTTGCTAGGACCCCGCCAGGGGGACACACTGTCTCGCTTTGCCAGGGGCTGCACAGGCTACCAGGACACAGGACTTTCTGTGCTAAAACTGGGATGGAGTTGGTCACCCCATTGCTACCCGACTCTTCCCAGACTAACTCAGCTCCCCGATTTAACACCAGTCCTCCCCTGACCTGTCGTCCCAGCCGGCGTATGAGTCTGCACGAGGAGTCCCTTGGACAGGGCCGCAAATGAGGCCTCCAGGTGGCTCCACAGCCTAGAAAGTTACCCGCCACACAGAAGGTTTCGAGATGCAGAAAGGACGGAGGAAAAGAAAAAGCACCAAAGGTTCCAAAGCTCTAACACCCTCACGTTTCCAGCAAATACAAGTTGAAAACGACGCTGGAAATGATGTATTTCAACTGTGAAAGGTTGGCCACCTCTCAGGGACACAACTGGGGACCAGCTGCCAGTGGCCCCTGCACCTGCCACCAGTCTCGTCCCGAGACTCAGACGCACCCTGCAGAGAAAGGCATGCTCGTGGGGGGGGGGGGGCGTGTGTGCAAGGAGGTGCGTGCAAGGGTTCCACGCAGCAGCGAGGCTGGGGCTGCGGCAGCAACGGGAAACCGCTGGTCGGTAAATTAAACCAGGCGCGTCCACGTGGTGGAATACAACGTCGCTGTGTCAGAATAGAAGGAGCCAAGTTCAGAACAAAGTGTGTCGTGGGCCACAGTCGTGTAGGAGTAAAGGGGGCAAACGGGAGTGTGTGAATGTGAGAGGCTGTGTGCCAGTGTGGGGGGGGGGTGAGAGTGTGTGACGCTGTGTGTGTGTGTGAGATGAGCACGGCTGTGTATGGGGGTGTGTGTGCATGTGTGCGTGTGCAAGGATGGGTGTGAGGGTAAGTAGGTCTAAGTCCGCACATGTGAGTGTGATGGGTGGGAAGGTGAGCCCTCTGCATGTGAAGTATGTGTGTGTGTGAGGGAGCATCTAGGGGTGTGTGTGCTGTGCATGCGTGTCTAAGGGTGGGTATGCATGTGTGTACGTGTGTGTGAGCATGTCCGTGACTAGCATATATGTGTCCTTTGTAGCTGTGGACTACAAAGACCAGCAGTAGCATTTTGCTTCAGGGAAGGGCGCTGGGGGACCTTCGGGGCCGAGGAGGGACCAGAACCCTCCACACAGCCTCCTGGACGGTTTGAGCTTCGTCAGGAAACATAATGCCTGCTTAAGGAAAGAAATAAAAGCAGACCCCAAGTCCAAATAGAAAGCGTGGGAGCCTTTGCAGGAGAGAGCATGTCCCTCAGGGCTCCCCGAACACCAGCCCTCACCTGAACGTGACCCCGAGTCACCCTGACCAGTGGGACCGGGGAGCCCAGGGAGGGAAGCATTGTGTGTGCAGTCACACCGACTCCCAGCCCCGTCTCCATGCCGACGGCCAGGCAGGGTCCCGTTACAGGACCGTCAGGAAAGCTTCCATGAGCCTCCAAGCCTCCGCCAGCCAGCGCCTGCCACAGTTTCCCCCTTTCCCATGGGAAATGGGTAGAAAGGGATCTTTTCACTTTTTCTTATTCTCAAGCAGGTTTCGCCAAGACCTGTGATCTTTCTCAGAAACCAATCTAGGTGTTACAGCAAGGAAAGGCGGACGTGTGATGTTTGCTAAGTATCTGTGAACAGTTCCTTTCTAGCTAGCAGTTACTAGCCTTTTCTTCTTAGTGTTTTCATTTAAAAATCCGAAAAATATAAAATGTCCCTCCCTGGTGGTGGTGTCTGCCTGTCGCCGCTGCCCACCTAGCGTCTGATTGGAGGAAAACAGTGAGGGGGGTCAGAAATCCACACCAGCTCTAGAATGACACCCCCAGAGAACAGGGGACCCTGAACTCCCTTCTCATGGATGACACCAGCTTCGGGCAGTGGGCAGGTGCAAGGTGGGCCGGATCTGGGTACTACCTGGCCCTGCGTCGTATGATGAGACCATGATGTCTTCCTTTGGCCCCTGCCTTTTGTCACCTTGGCGTGTCAGTCTCACTGCCACCTCAGGAATCTAAGTAAGGTGGGCCTGAGAGAAGAGATGCACCTATATTTTGGCAGATCCTAAAATAGACCACAAAGACCATGGGTCTCCTCCCCAGGACAAAGGGGTCAAAGTGATCCAGAGGAAGGGACATTCTGCACAATAAATGCAAAGCCTTGGAATGTGCCAGACCAGTGACAGGGACTCATGGAAAAGAGCCCACTTGGGTAGCCCTCAGGGAAGTGTGGCGATGTGGGGACACTGTCACTGTTCCCTCAGCGCCTGCTGTGTTCACACAGGTGCACCGCTGACTTCAAAACAGGAGCTTCTGACGTTAGCTCTATATTTTCAGGCCTGTAGGCACATGCCAAGGGCCATCCCACGGCCCTGGGATGAGGACATCATGGGCCAATGACACGCTGGACCATCAGCCATTAACTGAAATACACCTTATTCTCTTGTCCTCCCACACATCAATGACTTTCACGTGAGGGAGGCAGCCTGGTCTCTCCCTCACGGTGGACCTGGACAGGCGCCCCCACTAAAACACCCCCAGGGGCAAGCAGGAGCCGGAGGGTGGGGTGGGAGGGTGGGGACAGTGGCAAAGTGGGGATTCCCTCTGCAGGAGACATGGCTCTATACGGCCGGGAAATTTTGAATTTTCCAGAAAAGCAGAACACAGAGGTTTTTTTTTTTTTTAATTTTATTGTTGTTGTATTACATCCATCCCCTTTTTGCTCCCCTCTGTCCCCCTCCCCACCCACCCATCTCCCCCAAAGTCAATCCCACCTGTCGTCCATGTCCATGGTTCCTTTATACTAGGTTCTTGTCTAAGCTGCTCCCCTTCTTTGCCTCTACCTCCCCCCAACCCTGTTCCCCCTGACCACTGAAGGCCTATTCCTTGTATTCATATACTTGGTTCTGTTTTGCTTGTTGTTAGTTTTGCTCATTATTGTCCCGTAATGGGTGAGATCATATGATATTTGTCCTTCACTGACTGGCTTATTTCACTAAGCGTCACACTCTCCAGTTAGAACACAGAGGTTGTTTTTAAACATGAAATTCTCTCACTTAAAATATTGGTCACGAATTCTAATGTAAACACACAGCAACACACCACCACCACCCAAACTGAGAGGAGGGGCCCCTTTCAGAGGGAAGGGTGGAAGTGAGGGCAGGGTGGACGAAGGACCCTCAATTGGAGGTTTCCGCTCAAGTGCTGGCCGGATATTGACTTCATACTGTGGTTTCAAGCGTTGCACACCTGTCCCGTGTTTTGGTGTTGTTTTTTTTTTTAGGAGCTGCTGATCTCGAACAACAAGCAAAGCCTTGCCTTTTCCGTGTGGACAGTGACCGGACCGCACGTGAGGAAGCAGAGAATTCCAGGGGGCTGGCGAGGATGGTGACGGAACGCCCCACCTCAGGGACTGCCCCCCGCCCAGCCTGGTGGACCAGGCCTGCCGCAGTTCCCAGAGCCTGAACCTTTCCTTACATCCCTTGTGTAAGGAAAGCAGCCAGATTGGGTTAAATGGTTTGCAACTGAAATCCCTGGGAGACCCAGGGACCTTTGCCCAGCACGGAGGAATAGTCACCGAACACACAGAGTAAGGCTGGCATCCTCTTGCGTTCCCAGGCCCCAGCCCAGCCTGGGTGACGGAAGGTAGAGCTGGTGAGAGGGCAGTAAGAGCATGTGCTGCCCCCATGGTCCTCTCTCTGCCGGGGTCCTTGGAACAGGATCGGTGCTGTCACGTAGGCCCTGTGGCCAGGTGTGGGCGTTGAACCCAGGCAGGGTCTCAGGCAAAACCCCCGCTGCCTGGTGTAGTCTAAAACCAGGGTCACAGCTCAGTCTTCCCGGCTGGGAACGAAGGCAGGCCTGACTTCCAAGACCTGGTAAGGCTCGCGCACGTTCCGGCTGGCTCACGGGCCTGGAGTCTCCCTGGGAGGCTGGTTTCCATTTTGGGTGCTGGCTCATACAGAGACAGGCTTCGGCGAGCTCTCGGAACGCGCTGAGGCCCCCGTGTTTGGTGGCTGGCTGGTTTCACTTTCAAGCTGAGTTAGACACAGGCCCACGAACGTCCTCCCACGGCGCAGTCACAGACACACCATGGCTGGTCTGAACCAGGTCAGCAGGCCCTTTGTTTACCAAATCCCTGGTCCTCGGTGGGGAGGGGAGAAGAGAGAGGGGAGAGGGGGCAGACACCTCCCCGACCCCAGTGCAGAGCTCCTACCACATGCCAGGGGGGCTGGGCAGGGTCAGAGCACGCACAGAGGCCTCGCTGGTGACCCCCTGCCACCACCCGAGCTGCCCAGTTTCTAGGTTCTTCCTCACACTCTGCCCAGCAGTCAAACCACCAACCCCCACCCCTCCCCAACGCCTGGCCAAAGACAGGAACACTCATTTCTTCTCTGCAGTTCTTCTGCGTTTGGGTCCCAATACTCAGGCCCACGGCTCCTCCCAGGGGACGCACACCCTGGCTGGGAGTCTAGAGACCTGGGATTCAGTCCCAGCAGTGCCACCAGCTCATGAGTCACATATCCCTCCCTGCAGTACTCACTGTACAGGCCACGGGAAAGGACTATGGCTAGTTTGAGCTGAACAGAACTAGCTGGAAGGATCCAAAGAGGTTCACAGTTCTGCAGACAAGTGACGGACGAGACCTCAGGGGACACAGACTCCAGACCAGCGGCTGCGAGGGCCTCACTACAAAGACCCCTTCCAGGCACTCATCCCCAGCTGTTTCCTGGCTTTATTCCACCAGAATTTAGTGTCTCATTGGCTAAGAGGGGGTCAAAGGTCCACCTGCTGGCTAGAGAAGATGGGGTACTGTGACTAGAGGGTGGCCAAGGTCTCACCTCTTATAGGAAAGTAGCTATCCGAAGAGAAAGGGGTGCTGTCTGAAACAGAAGGTGCCAGGCCCGCCTGCTTGGGTCCGATCCTGAAAGTTCTTCCAGGACCTTCATCCTCTGTTTGCAAGAATCGGAACTGAGCACCAGGCTCCCTCAGAGGGAGGGACCCTTCCCAGCCCTCAGGGGGCCTCCTGGCAGGAGGAGGTCTCGAACTCCCCCTTCATTCAGCAGAGAACCAGGCAAGAGTAGGGCTGGCACCTGCGTGGAAGAGGGAAGTTCCTTTTCACCCCCAACGTGGGGCTTGACCCAGTGACCTTGATCTCCTGCGCCTCCCGGAGCTCATGAGCTAACCCGAAAGCAGCAGAAGGCGAAGAGCCCCGGGCTGTGTCAGCTCTCTTGGGGCGAAGCTGGAGGAACCTCTGACTCGCCAACTTCCCGGGCCCGGAGCTGCCCTGCGGGAAATGAGCTCCCACTGGAGCTCAGGCCACAGCTGCGCCTGCCAGAAGGCCCTCGCCCCCTACTCCCTGGAGGCGATGGAGGCAGTTTCGGTTCTCAGACCACTGTCCCCAGGTCACCACATGGGACCCTGGAAACAAGCCTGAGAGGTTGGCAGGTGGCCGTGGGACCAGGGTGCGCAGGGAGAGGGAGCTTCCGAGGGCAGAGCTGAGGCACCCGGTCACCCACTCGCCAGGCAGGATCCCCCCCGCACCCTGCGCCCCAGCCGCTCCACTCACCCACCCCACCTCTCCGACAGACAGAACGCTGAAGACCCCCGCCCACGCTGGGGCTCGGGGGACCAACCAGGCCTGGCCGGTGCCCCGCTGGCTGGAGGGGATGGAACGGGACATTTCGATCAGGAGGATGTGGTTCAGGCCTGTGGTTGCAGCCCAGAAGTGCTACTGGAACCCTGGCTGAAGTCACCTGTGCCTCTCCTGCAGGAAAGAGGGGGCGGCAAGAGCGAAGGGGGCGGGCGAAGCTGCGAGGTGTGTGGTTTAGGCTGTGAAGCTCACACCACAGCAGGCCGGGACACTTGCTCTGGGGGGGCTCTCGACCCACCCCTTGCACCAGCCCTCTTCCTGTTGCTTTCTTAGCTCTCCCCAAATCACCCTCTGCCTGCCTCCAACACCTGCCCCTCCTCAGGGCGCAGAACACAGACCACTGGGGAGTTCAGACAGCCGCCCCTCAAAGACATCAGAGGCTACAGCATCGCCACGGCTCCGGAGCGCAAAGCACCATGAAGGATGGAGACAGCAGAAAGTTCTAGAAGTCATAGCCTTTTCCCAAAGACACCAGGTAACATCAGCCAGCGACACTTCCTCCAGCCCTTACATGCACCAGGCCCTGTGCTAAGCACCTGACACATACTGACGCCCCATCCACCCAGGCGAAGGTCCAACAGCATCAGCTAGGGGCGCACCAGAAGTGCGGTACCTCAGCTGCGGAATCTGCATTTCAACCAGATCAGCAGGTGACCTGTGTGCACGTGGAAGTAGGAGAAGCCTTGAGTTAACTCAGTGAATCCTGGCAGCAATGCTTTCAGGTTGATGCTCTTACTATTCTTTCCCACAGATGAAGCAATTAAGGCACAGAGAGGTTAAGTATGTTGTCCGAGGTCGCTCAGGTGGTAAGTGCCAGGGTTGGGACTTGAACCCAGGCCATCTGACTCCAAAAGACATGCTCCTACTGCTGGGCTGCAGCTGGGTTCAGAATGAGAGAGCCGTGGGAACTGGGAGCCCTGGGGCCATTCTGCGCCTGTCCCGGCCATGCTGCTCTGGCCTTCCATAACCTACTCTGGTCTTCCTATCATTTATTTATCTGACCTCCCACCGCTCCTGAAGAGTATGAATTACACTTTCCCAGGCCTAGAAGACAGGAACACCTAGCGGTCAGCACGGAGCCTTTGTCAACGACCGTATCAGCTCTGGGCTGAGAGCATGGCAGCTGAAAAAGATACTCAAGACTCAGCCGGGCCTCAAGGGGTCCCGGTCCCGGGCCTGGTGGAGGAAACAGGAAACAGCCCTTGGGTGAATGCAGTAACCATAGCTGGGGTTCGGGGAAGGTGTTCAGACACTCCCTGGGCAGTTGCCTCTGCAGAGTGGGCTTCACGGAGGAGGAGGCTTTCAGCCAGGCCTGGAGAGACAGACAATGGCTACCACGCGGCAAGGGCTGGAGACCAGGCTGAGCAAAGGGGCAGGGGCAGCCGTGGACACACACGTTGAAAGGCCTGTGTGGCTTCTGCAGACGCCTGGAGCTTGAAATATCCCTGAGTCCAACCCTCATCTGACGCCCTCGCACAGCATCTCGCTCAGAGTGGCCAGCCTCCCTCCAATTCACCGCGCCAGGTGTGCCCACCGCTGACCAGGGGGAGAGAGATACCGCACGTGCCCCAGGTCTCTGTGCACTGGACGCGTCCCCACTCTCTCAGGCCCTTGGAGCCCCAGCTCCTTGGAAGCACCACTGTTCATCAGGCTGCATCTGCAGGGGCCTGTGCTGCTGGGGACCCCCACGGCATGGCAGGGGCCGCCCGAGAAAGGGCCCCTCAGCACCTGAGCTCCCTGCCTGAAGGAACCCAGAGGCGGGTGTGTCTCTCTAGGGGGCAATCGCCTTTGAAGGCACTAAACACACTGGTGTTATGAATGGAGGCTGCCATACACCCCAGGCGGGTGGCTGGTTAATTCCCTCAGAAACCATGGGAGTTCCTTCACCAGATTCCCAGGGCAGAGGACGCCCTGGACAGGGATAAGGTCAGCTGACTTGGTCAAGCTCTGAGCAGTAGAGGATTGCTCCCCCTCCCCCGGCCCCACCCCCTCCTCCCCACCCCCCACCTCCTCCAGCCCCGCCTTGGGACCAGAGGTTGGAAAGACCGTCTAAGTAATTGCTTTAAGAATACTTGCGCTCAAGCGCCCCGAGGCCCGGTGACATGCAGGCCAGAAGCTGCCACCAGAGGGCAATACAGGCCTCTCTGCTGCTCCTCCTCAGGGCCTGTTTTGCAGGAGGGAGATGAGGCCCCAGCCAGGAGAGTCAAACTGGACAGTACCTTCCTCCTCCCTGAGAGTTCCAGGGACCCGCGGACAAGAATGGAAAGAAGGCAGGGACTCTGGGTTCCAGGAAGAAAGCATGAGGGGAGCTCAAGAAAGAAGAAACCAAAACCAGTGACCTGCAAGGGATGCTCTCACGACCATCTCTTCCCTGCACAGAGGATGAGTCTGAGCTCAGAGGGGTGCAGCAATTAGCCTAAGGTCACACAGCAGGATGGAGGGCTTGAACTCTGACCTCCAGCCTCCCGGAACCCTTCATCCCACTTAATATCCAGAAAGAGCAGGGACCTTAAGTGGTTCCTCATCTTCCTTTAGCTGGTGCAGGTTAGAAATAAGTTTACCCTCTTCTCCTGGCCACAACTCTTAGGCCTCCTGAGACAGCCCCAGACCTCTGTTCCTCTGCACCTCCACTCCTACCTTCAGCCCCAACTGCCCTCCGATGCCCCAGAGTGCTGAGGACTCACAGTCCTGCATCCCCAGCCCTGACCCCCCATCTCAGCCCTCCTGCCCCTCTCCGTCCCTCACTCTGTCTCCCAAGTACCATTGCCATGCCCTTGGCCCCGGCCACCAGCCTCATAAAATGAAAACCACATAAGAGCATGTCCCACACAGGGTTCCTGCTGCCTTTATGATACATCACTTGCCCACCTTGCTATCAGGCCTGCCATCCCCGCCCCTGGCTGACTGTCAGTTCCTGGAAGGCTCAGGGCTCTTCCAGGCCTCCGCCACCTCCCCTGTAGTCAGTCTCTCTGAGAGGCCTTTCCCAACCAGCCCCAGCCCATCGAAAGCCGATGGGGGCATGCTCAGTCCAAGCACCTGCCCCCCACCCTCCCCAGAACTTGCTTGCATTTGTAATTAGCTGGGCATCGGTGGACGGCTTGCTTGAAGTCTGTCATCTTGGCTGGACGGCCGCGCGTCAAGGTCACAGTACACGGAGTCCCATGGCTTCTCTAGCACGTAATGCCACGTGTGGTTCCAGTAAGATGCTCAGACTGTGTTTGTGGAAAGGACAGGTGGATGGATGGGTGGAAAGAAGGAAGTCTTGTTATTAGGATGAGAGGTATCTGCTCATTCTTTCATTAATCCCACAGGGAGTCACCGAGTTCCTGCAGTCAGCCCCGTGCTGGGCATGGTGGGAGTTCCAAGGACATGTGGGAATGGAGGTCTGCCTAACTCAGGGAAGCTTTCCTTAGCTTGGGGATAGGACAAATGCAAGTAGTTCTGTAACAAAGGAAGCATGTCTGTACAGTGACCGTTGGCCAGCATTTTCAGGACCGTCCTGGATCCAGGATAAGAATAAACCCAACCTATTTGATTCTAGCCCTTTTAAGGTTTTATCACAATAACAAGGCAGAAAAAATAACTTTTCCGACTATACAGGGAACTTGTTTTTAGAAAATGTTGTTATAATGAGTCTCAGAGACATAGAATGGGCCCAGTTCAACAAAAGACCTGCAGGGGAAAAAGAACCAATAAAGCAACACCCAGGGTTGCCTGGCTGGAGCATTCAGGAAGGACCTTCCACACCCTCTCTACCCCCTAACCTCCCCAGATTCGAGGCCTATTCTTCCAGTCAGCAAGTGGTGCGGTTCTGCTCCCTACATCCTAGCACAGGACTCAGTCTGAGTCCCTGGGGGTGGGGCCTCCCTTGCAGCCATCCAACACCCTGGCCACCAGGCGACAGGGGACAGAGATGGGCCCTGGTGGGTGGGGGATGGTAGAGGGATGACAGGGTGTCGGGGAAAGGTGTCACTAAGTCTGGGCACCACGCCCAGAGTACCTCCTTCCCGAGGCCCTGCAAGCTTTCTGTACTTCCCCGTGAATGAGGCCTCAAAGACTCTGGTCCAAGAACAGTCATCCTGATGGAGATAAATTGCACCAGGGAGCATCCTTTCACCGCCGATGGCTGCATTTTTAATGAAAGCCTTGTCTTGTAAAAATTAAAACTGTAACATTTGCCAATTGCGATGGTGCAAGGGCTGACATGGTGGCCAATCGCAAGCCAACACCCTGCGTCTCTGAACGTGGAGTTTAGAACAGATGCGCGCAGTCGACCCTCGCCAGCTGGTGCCAGGGGCTCCGGCGCACCCCACGGTCTGTGGGTGTCGAGGCCCAAGGGCACGAGCTCCCCCTAAACTCCTGTAAGGATCCTGTCCTATCATGAGACTGGCCAAAAGAGCTTGAGGTGTGACATTGCCCAGCTGTCCTCTGAGGAACAGCAGCTCGTGGGAGGACGCTTGCCAGGAAGGCCTAGACTTGAACCCTGGGTCCTCCTCTGACCCAGTGACCTGAAACTCCTTCTGGTGCCGCCCATTGGACAGACCCCGAGTCCCAGGTCCTGCAACCCTGGCTCCTTCCTGCCTCCCGGCTCTTCGTTCAGCTCCTGGGAAGTGCTAGGAAGCTTCCTACCCTAGGCCTTTGCCCGAGCTGTTCCGTCCACCCTCTGGGGCCCAGCTGAACCACCTCTTCCTCCCCGACCTTTCAACCTCGCTTCTCCCATGATGCCTTGGGAGCACTTACCCTGAGATCTGAATGAAGTCCTGGTGGGATGATCAGCGTGGCGTCTGTCCACGCATTAGACTCCAGGCCCCAGGAGGGCAGGGACCTGGTGCTCTGCCCCCGTGCCCAACACAGCGCAGAGCCAGTAACAGGCAGTCAATCTGTACGTGGATGAATGAATGCATGACGCGGAAGGACATTATCCAGTTTCCCTACAGTTCACAGTTTCTGCTACAAAATGGGTACAGTAAAGTGTCTACCTTATGATCATATTCTATTGTGCCAATCTTTTGCATACACTTACTTCTTTAATCCTCACAACACTCCTATGGGGTAGGTGCTGTTATTATCACCCCCTTTTTCCAGGTGAGGAAACTGAGGCACAGAGAGGTCAGGTGACCTGCCCTCATTGACCTGGTTAGACTTGAGCCGGGGCAATGCCTTTCCAATAGCCCTAGTTGAACTCTGGGAAGCTCAGCTCTGCCTCTGTGTGTGTGTGTGTGGGGGGGGGCTCCTACAGCCCCCGGCTGAGGAGCACTGCAGTCAGGTGACACTCGGGACCAAGGCCACCCTTCCAGTTTGGGAAGGCTTCCTAGCACCAAGACATGGGGGCTGAGTCAAATACCCGCATCTGACAATGTAGCCCACGAGCTCTGATGAAAGATGAACCAGCTGAACTCGTAACCACCTGTCCCCCTGACCCTTTGACCTTGCTTGGAGGTTCAGCCCAGACCCTGAGGGTTCATGAGTAAATCCTTCTTCCTGAGGTTGGGTTGCGCGTGGTCACGTGAGAGGTGCTGGCCAATGAAAAGTGAGAAGCTGCTGGAGGGAAGACGGATTCTTCTTTCACAGGCCCACGTCCTGCCTGATGGGACAATGGGACATCTGGGTCAGGGTGGCAGTCATGTGGCCAGCATCTTGCGGCTGCCATCCTGTGGCTCTGAGGGAAGCTGGCCTTAGAGCAAAGCTGCTTTAGTAAGTGTGCTGAGTGGAAACCTGGGACAAACCCTACTTGGGTCGCAAGGTTATTTTCCCTCTATGCTGCTTGGGGTTGATAGGTGTTCCTCACACCTAAAAGCACCCTAACCCATACAGAAGGGATATGTAGCAAAAAGCAGAGGGAGGGAGGGAGTCTTTTCTGGGTCCTCAGGTTTCAAAATAAGAAGGGGAGAGCATGTGTGCCCAACCAAAAGCTCTGGGAGAGGATGAGTTGAGAACATGCTCAGTCCCCTCACCTCCAACTCCCAAGATGGCCCCAGGGACAGGGCAGAGGGACAGCAAGGAAAGTGTTGGGGTTCCTAGCCAAAGTAGGTCCTGGCCCCAGCACCCCAGCTGAGCCTGGCTGGGTGGGGGATGCAAAGAAAACCCTCCACCCAGCAGGTCTGGGGCATCTGAGATTCAGAGGAGCCACCCTCTCTCCCCAGGCAGAACCCCAGGGAGACAGCTGAGACCCTAAGAAATAAATGGCCACATGGTGTATCCAGGCCACCGGGGCTGGGCTCAAACAGCCCTCTGGGGGACACAGGATTTGTGAGGTAAGCACCTTGCAGAGAGGACCTGTCATCGTATGCACCCCAAGAGGCATAAGGGTCCAGTAGGCTCTGCAGAAATGAGCATGATGCAGGTACGTATGTAGAACCAGAAGGCCAGGGCAGATGGGACATGAACAAACTCAGCACATGTCATGTGGACAGGCAGCACCAGGTGACCCCTCCCCACCGGCAGGCAGGGGCACTGAGATGGATACAGCCCCCACCCCCGGAAATGTGGTGGGAAAGGAACCCCAACTGGCCAAAAGCACGTCTCTTTGACGTCAGCAGAAAGGAGTTGCTGGATGGAAATGAAGTTGAGCTGTGGAGAAACCTAACAGGTTCTATTTCACGTATATATGAGTTTGTGATGTCAACGCATCATCTCCAGTGGTGGAAGGCAGGCAGCCAGGTGAGGATCGTGCACCTTCGCCCCTCCCTCCCCCTGCTGCTACCTGGCAGAGGGTCCCCTGGTTCCTCCATGTGCCTGGACCCCAGTTGCTTCTTCCTCCAACCAGCCCACCCCACCATCTCCAGGCTGCTACGCCACCCGCCCCCAGACCCTGCCCTGCAATCCCGAAGCTTCCTGGCCACCCAGCCTCCAGTCCTGCTGGGTTGGCCAGCCAGAGGCTCCCAGCCAGGCAGCTGGGCCCTGCGCGCTCTTGACTCGTGTCATGGAAATCCCTCTTTCCTCTCTGGCTCCCGCTGCCGGCCCCAGCTCTCCCCGCTTGGCCCCACCCATAGTGTTCTTGCCATCTGTTTCTGGTCGTGTGGAGTTTCTGCCTGTTTTTCCCTTCCTCCAGAGGTACACGTGGCATTATGTGGCTACTGGGAGGAGCCTGAGGAGCTGGCAGGAGGAGGGAGAGAAGAGGGCCAGCTGTCTGTGGTTGCATCTCCCAATTCCTGCTTCCCACTGCTCCTCTCCTGCTGCGGCTCTGCACAAGCTGTTCATCCAACAAGGTTCTTTCGAGCACCCACCGCCGCCAGGAATGCACGAAACAGCATCACACTCCGTCCTCACTCGGAAAAACACTGAGCCTCGCAGGGAGGAAGTGACAAGCCCAGGTTACGCGCACACGCAGGAAAATAATGTTGTCTGTTCCGAGCCAGGAGCTGTTTTCAGGAAATGTGAACCCAGGATCAGAATCCCTGGCCTGGCTCCAGAGCCCATTCACTGAAACTTGAGGTTTCTCTGAAAAAAATGGAAGGCTTGTCACAGGTGCTCTATATTTCCTGGAACAATCAGCAGTCATTTCCCATTTTCTGCCCCCTAGTTAGTCCATAGGTTCTAAGTTGGGGTCCTGAATAGTCATGCATATAGCCTCCAATACCCCCCAAAGGCCTCAATGGGGCAAAAGCAGGCAGATTTTCAATTCAATGGGCAGATAAGGAGAGTGACGGGGGTCCCCAGAGGCTGGGCAATTACCCAGCACTCTCCAGTCCTCGAGTCAATCAGGGGCTCACCCTGGAGCTCACCTCCTGCCCGCAGGCCCACCCTCCTCCCTGTCAAGGAAAAGTCTTGTAGGAGCAACACCTGGTAGATGCTGCGCTCACGCTGGACCCCCACCTGGCCACTCTTTCCACCTCTCTGCTAGAAAATCTCTTGCCTCCCTCTAGTCCAGCGGGGACATGGCCCTCTCCCTTAGGAAGATATTCACAGTTCATGGGGTTTCCTGGTGTTGTTTCACATCCTCCGCTAGAACACAGCACAGGTTACACCCTGTGTAATCCACGCTCCACCTGCCTGGCACTGGGGGCCACCTTTACCACGAGGGCCAGAAGAGGGTGCCGGTCAGGCCGAGGGTGCACAGAGCTGGGCCTGAAGCAGGCCGGGGGATCGCTCCCCAAGAGAGCCTCTGACCACTTGGGAGGGAGCAGCAAGGTTCTCAGTGGTGACAGGGAGCCCCCTTCAGCAGCCAGGTGGGCTCCAAGGAAACAGACTCATGTCCACCTAATCGGGCCACCGCTGGGCTCAGCTGAATCCTGGGGCAGTGATGGTGGGTCATTCTTTATAGCACATTCTTCCACATGGTGCCCAGAAAGCCATCAAACCCAGCAAGAGCCACATCCAGCAGTGCACGGTGCCCCTGCCCTGTCAAAGGGGAGTCAACACGGATTAAATACATTATGTGTATTGGGTTTGCTCCACACTGACCAGCACGTACACTCCAGAGGTGGCCTCCCAGGCGAAGTGATGGCCCACGTGCCTGTCATTGAGCACCCAGCACACAGCATGGGCGCTCGGCAGGTGTGGTTCAAAGAATGAACTCAGGGCTCACCAGGCGACCTCTCTTCTAGTCCTGATGGCTGCCCCATGAGGTACATATCCTCATCCCCACTTCACAGATAAGGAAACCAAGGCTCAGAGAAGTGGGGACTTTCCTGAGGCCACAGCCAGAATGTCACAAGCAGACTATGAGCTGGTTCTACCGATCCCGGAGCACCCTGGCTGTCTGAGTGACCCAGGGGACTAGTTTCCGGGGGGGTGGTGAGCCTGTAGAGGGGAGCTCTGGGATGTCTGCCTTTCTGGGGCTCTGCATCTGGGCCCCAGGGGACCCAGGACTGTCCACCTTCCAAGGTGGACAAAGGGCATCAAGCAGAAAGAACCAGGCTGAACTGCCAAAGAAGACATGCAGCCTTTAATCACACTGGACAAGCAAGGCAGGGTGCAGAAGGGCTGGGAAGTGTATAGCACCGGCCTTCGCACCTGGTCAGGCCCTGCCGACATCACCAGCCGAGCAGCCAGGGCTCCCTTGGCTATAAGTGAGCACCAGAGGCCACCACTGGGCCGCTCCTCCTGGAGTCTGCAGAAGCACCATTGGCTGGAGGCCACCTCACTCCAGGGAGAGGGGTCAGCCCACCTGAGTGGGGGGAGATCAAGGCTGAGGGCTGCCAGGCTGCCCCACCACGGGAGGGGGAGGAGGGACGGAAAGTCTGATGTCCCTTACTTGGCCTGCGCCTCTCTTGGCATCATCATGGCTAGGATGAGGGTTCCCCGACTGACCTGGAATGCTACCTGCTTCAGCCCCCAGACCTGCTGAGGGGTCAAAGCCTGGAGCCTTCCATCCTGACATTTCTACATGCAGCACAAGGACAGAGGAGACCCTGCTGGGGCTTCAGCACCTTAATGCTTAGAGAGCCAGGGACACTGGGCTGGTGAGAGGGACCAAAGAGGGTCAGAGAGCACCTGGGGACAGAGGTCAATATCTGACATTGGCTGGGAGCTTGCGGAAACTGAGGACTAGGCGGCTTTGGCAGGATAGGCTGAGCAAGGTCTTGACCGAGCCCTCACCTTGGGGACCCTGTCCTCCCAGCCCTGGGGATCCGTAGGTATTGAGAGGCCACAGTGTCTGAATGCCCGGAACCCAGATTCATGGGCTAAGAGCGCCATGCCTTCTCTGGGTCCGGCCTCAGAACCCTCTGTGTCCCCACCCCCTCTGGACTCACCCACCGAGGGCAGGGTCTGTGCGCCATGCCCCCAGCTCCCCCAGGGCCTGGCAGAGCACACTTAGTGAGTGTTGGATGAATGACCCACAGGTTGGGGTGCAGACAAGTGAGGGAGAAGGAGGAAGGAGCAAGAGAATAGAGGAGGGACAGCCCTAGAGAAATGAGAATAACTTAAGGATGTCAGGATGGTTCTAGCATGTCTAGAGGGTTCCAGAATGTTCAGGAAGTACCGGAATGTTGTGCAAGCTCTAGAAGCATGTTACTCCAGTGGTGTCCATAGGCCAGCGGCATGAGCAGCACCCAGGGGCATATTAGAAATGCAGAAGAATCCTGGGTGCACTCCACGCCGGCTAGATCAGAATCTGCATTTTAGCACGACCCCTAGATGATTCTTGGGCACATCCAAGTTTGAAAAGGGCTGGCATAAAAAGCTGGGAAAGTTCTAGACTATGTAGGTCAGACAGCTTCCGAGAGGGGAGAGCAGTAGAGACGGACCAGGAGGGAGCGAAAGGAAAGGAGGGGTACGGGAAAGCCGCCCCTCAGCCCACTCACAGAGGTCCCGCTAGCGATGGAACCAGCCCCGGCCGCCCCTCCCCAAACCGACGCACTAAACGTCCTCAGGCTTGATGAGGTGGCCACTGAAGGTGATGTAGATGTCCACGTCGTCGCTGTAGATGGCGTTCTCGCGCTCCCGCTTGAAGAGCCGGGCCCAGACGCGGTCGCCCGGCGCCAGCGCCAGCATCACGCTCTGGCTCTGCATGATGCTGCGGTCGCTGGGCTGCGCATACAGGATGACGGCCGCCTCCTCGTTGTGCATGACGTGCACGTAGGTCTCCTTGAAGTTCCAGCTGTGCACGTTGAGGCTGAAGAAGTACAGGCCGCGCAGCGGGGCCACGAAGTGGCCTGCGGCCATGTCGAAGTGCCCGTCGGGGTTGACGAAGACCGTGTCGAAGAGCAGGGGCTGGAAGCCCTCGCTGCTGTGCAGGGCCGTCTTCCGGCCCACGGAGAAGGCCGAGGATCGCGTCTGGCACGGGCTGCCGGGGCCGCCCGCCTGCCCCTTGTCGCCCTTGGCGCCCTGCGGGCCTCGCTCTCCCCGGGGACCCTCCCTGCCCAGCTTCCCGGGTGTGCCCAGCAGGCCTCGGTCCCCTTTGTCACCTGTGGGAACAAGGGAGATGTCAGGGCAGGTACCTGAGCCCCAGGGTCTGACAAGGGGGGTCCTGCCCTGGTTTGCTGAGGGCTCTGCAGAGGGCTTCTCTCTGCTCAGAGAAGAAGCCGACGTTTCTTGAGCACCCACGTGCCAGCCATCGCCTCCCTGAACGCCCCCCTACAGAAGCCACCACGCCCATTCCCACTCACAGACAGGTTCAGTGATTACCCAGGGTCACGCAGGTCAGAAGCAGGAGAGGCAGGACTCCAGCCCAACAGTCTGTCTCCACACCCATCTATCCCCCCCCGCTCCCCACCCCCGGCAGTGAAGGTCCCCCTGAAGGTCTGGCTGTGGGTTCTGGGAGGCCAGGCCCAGCACCCCACCCCCTGTGGCACACGGCCGCCCTCCAGTGGGGGTGCGCGAGTGGCAGGTGCATTTCTGACCCAGAGAAGGAACTAAGGAAAGTAACTCTGCCCACCTGAAGGGAAACACCCCCTGAGGAGCCAGGCAGCCCCTTGCCTGCCACTACACCCCACTGTGTGACTTGGGTCCTGCCAGGTCACCAAGGTGTTTGTGAGCTCTCAACAAAACGCCGCATGGGAAAGCGCACTGCCAACTGCAGATACGCAAAGCAGGACAGTTCACTCAACGCCACTTGGTCACTATACACCAGCCCTGGGTCCGCAGCAATGACCCTGACCCCCAGGCAGACACCCCTATGCCCAGCCCTGTTCCAGGCTGATCTTGAACATGTGAAACAGCACCCCACCTATGTCTTGAGGGACGTGATCCCAAATATTTCCCTGCTGCCTGTCACAGCGTCGGAAATCACACCATGAGCCACACCATGGTGAACTGCACCACCCTGTGTTTTCCCGGGGCCCCGGGACCATAGCAATACCGGAAATGGCAGGGGAAGGGGCCAAAAGGACACAGGTCCTTGGAGGAGAAGCCTAGAGAGAAGGGGGGAAAGGGGTCCACAGCTCTGCAGAGGTCCAGCTCAATGGCCTCATGAGAAAACTAACTGCCCCATCGTGTGCACTGCATTTTACAGTTTGCAGACCCCTTGCTTCACCCCAAGGAAGGAGGTGAAAGGTGGTTATAGAAGGGGGTTGCCTTCTCCTTTTTACAAATAAAGCAGGGAGCTCAGGGAGAGAGAGATCAGCCTGGCCCCTGTGCAGCAGGGGAGGGGAAGATCTGGGTCTGCGACCCGGGACTCCCGGTGCCAGCCAGGAGCCTTCTGCGAGAGCAAGTTGCCCACGGGCCCAGGACCAGAGACATGAGGTTCAGGGGGAGGACAGTTTAGGGAAGCTGCCATCTGCAACCAGGCACCTGCCAACCTTACAGAGGTTCTGTGAGCCTCAGGGAAGCTGTGACTGATGAGGTGGTAGGGACCGGGGGTGAGGAAGGGCGGTGTCTTCACCTAGGAAATCTTAAGGCAGGAAGCCCACACCTAGTGGGGTGGCCCTGTGGAGACCCTAGTGACAGTTCCCGACCCCGCTTGACAACTGTGTGACCCCAGGAGAGCTCCTCCTTGCTCAGAGGCTCAGTTTCCCCATCTGCAGAGCGGGAGGGAGGAATGACAAAGGAGCAACCCTGGGGCTGTTGGGAGCAAAAACTGAGGTGAAACGTCAAGGGCCTGACCCTAGCCCCAGCAGAGCACAGTCCTCAGATTCACGTCACTTCCTTCAGGCCTGACTTAGAAAGTAAGGAGCCAGTGCTCACCGGCATGGCTCTAATGGCCTTCCACAGGCCTCTCTGCTTCTACCCTTGTCCCTGCCATCTGTTCTCCACAGGACTTTAGAGGGATCCATTGGAAACCTAATTCAAATCAGGTCTTTCCCCTGCTCCCCATCTCACCCAGAAGAGAAACCCAAGTCTGATCTGGGCCCTAGTTCATCTTTAATTTCAGCTCCTTCCCTTGCTCCTGTTCCTTAGAAACCCCAGGCTTGCTTCTAGCCCAGGGCCTTTGCACCTGCTCTTCCCTCTGCCTGGAATGCTCTTCCCCAGACACACATCGCTTCTCCCTCACCTTTTCAGTGAGAACTGATCACCCTGTTTGATAAGCAACCTGCCCCCTTACCTGCATTCTCGATGTCCCTTACCCTGCCCCCGCCTTGTCACTTCCATGGCTTTTATCACCCTTGAACATTCTGTCTCATTAACTTGGGCAGTAGTTTTATTTCTGTCTGCCTCTCTCACTATCACGGAGACTCAGTGGCAGTAGGTATCTCTGATTTGTTCATGCTCCACCCCAGAATTCAGAACAGTCCTGACACAAAGTTGGTGCTCAATTAATGTATGCATGAAAGAAAAAAGGGTCTGGAACAGTTTTGTGTCCTGGCTTCTCCTGCTTCCTCCGTCTCCCTTCCCCAGGCCCAGGAAGAGACCCCCATTCCCTCCCTGTCCCCAAATAGGCTAGTCCAACCACAGCCACGTGTGGGTACTCACCCTTCAGGATGGTAATGTTAATATAGGGCCTGACCTCGGGCAACATGTATGGAAAGGTGGAGGGAGAGGCTGAGGACACATCTGCAGCATCGGCAGGGGCCAGGTGGTCCTCAGATTCACAGCACCATCGGCAGCGCCCTGGGGGACTGGAGGTCACAGCTTCCCCAGAGGTGGGCTCTTCAGTGGGGACCCCAAGCACCAAGAGAGGCAGCAGGAGCACTGCCCCAAGGATGTCTGGGCCAGCTATCCCCATGGCGACCTGGAGCAGGGAAGAAGAAACAGAAACTATAACCTACCGTCTCCCTTGTGCCCGTTCCCAGCATGGACGCCACCGCACACAGCAAGTGCAGTCCTGACATAACTTGGGGTCGGGGGAAGCATCCAAGCCCCCATTTAACAGACAAGAACAATGCGCTCTACACAAAGAAGCAACTTTTCAAGGTCACAGAGACTTGGGGAAGGCAGGGCCTGCAGGTGAAGTCTCCCAGAAGGAGCCGGGTCCCCAGAGGCTCTGCCACACAGGGCCCCAAAGGAGGACACCCCTGTGAAGAGAGCCACAGCCAAGAGCAGAGATGGCTCCCCGTAGGAGCGTTGGGTGTGGAAGAAGCCCCCACAGCCTCTGTGCCATAACCACTGAGAGCGTAAAAATGCTCTTCCCATCCTCCCACCCGCCTCCGGCTTACTCTTGCCATTGACAAGTCAGAGGGCCCCTGGGACAAACAAAACGCAGGCTTGCTCCTTAGGAGAGGGGACTCAGGGCTGCGCCCAGGGCCTGGGGCACCAGCACAATGGTCCCGGCAAAGGAGCTAGGAAAGGCCATTATCCTAGCAGACAGGTAGCAACTCCATCAGAGAAGACGCAGGCAAGGGCTTCTGTGTGTTGTGGTGTTTATGACATTGCTGAGCAGTCAGGAGCAGGTATGCTGAGTCACAGGCTGCGGGCCACTGCTGACCTACACAGCGCCTTCGCGCAAGGGTAGAGGAAGGCGCTCCCGGGGAGGGACCAACTAGAAACCAAAGAGAAGGCACCGCAGAGAGCGTGGGGCTTGGCGAGGGCTGGTGTCAGCCCAGCTCCTCCTGGTACCTTTGCGGCAGCCGGCAACCTACACGGTGACCTTACACCGCAGCCCTGCCTTGTGCCTCAGGAATTCAATCATTGGATAGCGGTGGTGTCAATCAGACCAGACCTGCCAATCCGCTGCCGAGGTGGTAAATTGGAATTAAGGGGCCGGACTAGGACATCTGGAAAACTCAGAAGGATCGGAGAGCAGTGCAAGGGTTTACGAGGATCTGTTTTGGCCTTGGCTATAAAGAAGGATCCGGAGTTCCTGGAGAGGGGCAGGAAGTAGCCTGGACACCAGCCGCTGGAGACGGGCCGGGGCTGGGTGGGCAGGAAGCCGGGCCAAGAGCCTTTGAGGTGGTAGCAGCCTTTGGGGGCTGGTGCCGAGTTATCGCAGGATCAGAAACTCGGCTTTTGAAACTAGACTGGTTTTTACACTTCTGGCGTTTCTTTGTTTATTTCCTTTTTGTTCTCCTTTAACATTTAGTACAATTCAAAAATATTTTTCTGTGGTTAATACATGTAGAGAAGGTAAAATTATTATTTTAAATGCCACCCTCCCTCTGCTGAGCGCTGCGGTAAGAGCTAGGTTTTAAAGGGACAGAAGCCCTCCCCTGAACACCGCCCCCTCCCTGGGGCTGGCGAGGAGCAAAAGGGAGGGGTGCCAGGCAGCCCCTCAAGCCATCACCCCTCCTGGAGGTGACCATTCCCCAGCCCCTCGCTCCCCACCCTGGTCCAGTTTCCTGATTCTGCTCAACTGGACAGATCAAATCCTCACAGATCAAGATTGTCACCCTCGCCTTTTATTTGTAAATTACACATCCCTGTGGTTTTGAGGAAAGCAAGTCTCTTTTTCCTGGCCAGAATGGGACTCTGTGGGAAAAGGCGAGGCCTCAGCATTGGATGTGAGGTCCCAGGACAGTTCTCAAGCTGTGTGACCTGGGCTGGGGATTAACCCTCTCGGGGCTTCCTGCTCCTCGGCATTCACAGGGACACAGCACCACCCCTCCTCCCCAGCCTTCCGTCCATCCCAGAGCACAGAAACTCAATACAAAGTTTGTCCCTTCTTCTCCCAGCACGACCTCTTCCCAGTGCCTACCCAGGACAGTGCAAGGAAGAGCAGAGTGTGTCCCCGAGGACGGTGGGCTCAGTGGGGGGGACCTTCCTGTTGGGTCCAGCCAGGTGACAGTCACAAGTTCTAAGGTGTGAACGGTAACCTGGGGGGCAGGAAGCAAGGCAGACTTTAACCAAAGTAATAATACCCACAGGCAGGATCGCTGACTGGCCATGGGGGAGGGTGCCAGGCCACAAGGAGTGATTATGGGGTCCCTGCTGCCTCCGCGCTGAGCTGGGATCTCTTGGGGTGGGGGAAGGGCCAAGCGCTGCTGAGTGTCCCAGGGCAGCCCTGCACCCGGAGTTAGGGTCCCAGCCTCGGGAGGGAAGGGAGAGCCTGGAGGGGCTGGCCAGAGGGACAGCGCCAGGCCAGAGATGAGTCCAGGAAGAGGAGGGAGTGGAATTCCAGGCTGTGACCCCAACCTCCTCCTTGGTGGGCACCCAGCCCGGCCTCGGGACATGCAGGACCTCTATCACTCACCCTGAGTCCCGCAGCCTCGCCCAGCGGCTCCCAGACCCCAGGCCTCGGGTCAGCCTCGGGCTCCTAAGCCCATGTCTGCAGTAACAACTCCTTGCTGGCCCAGACCCCCAGGCTCAGCTGAGGAGGGCGGGAGGAAGGGATGGAGGCTGGCGAGAGGGAGGAGAGGGAGGAAGGGCGGAGGGAGAGGGCTGAGCTGGCTTCCCGCCTGCCCTCCTCCCCACTCCCTCCGCTCCAGCCCCGCCGCGGCATTCTGGCGAGATAAAAGGAGCTCTGGATCTCCTTCACTTAACTCTTTGGTGGTCCGGTGGGGTCTTGTTAGATTCAGAGGCCCAATAAAGTCAGAGCCGGAAGGGACCCGGGGCCGCTGATGTCCTGACTAGGCAGCGTAGGCGGGGAGGGGCCGGAGCCCCTTTAGGTTGCTCAGGAAGGGTGGCGTCTCCGGAATTCTGCTGTAGGGGGCACTGAAGAGTGGAGAGGGCATCAGTCCCAGCCCAGCAGCCTCAGGTTCAAATCCTGGTACTACCAGGCACTAGTAAGTGACAGCGTGGGTGTCTGTAGAACTCCGGTCCCCAGCCCCATCCCTGCCAGACACAGGGAGGCTCGGTCAAGGTTTGCTGAGTGAAGGCACTGCCTGCCGGGCTACCACAGTGGCAGCCAGAATAACCCTCCACACCCCAGGGACGCCGAAGTCCTCCTCCTCTGCCCAGAACTTTGCCATGACTGATTCATGCTCTCAGCCTTCTAGAGCCCGTGCCCCTGGGAAAATGACCCTTAGAAGTTCACAGTAGGGCAGCCTATAGAGTGTGCCCCTGGGCCTGGGCAGGGTCCTACCTCAGCTTCCTTCTGGTTAGGCTGCAGGAGGTTTAGATTCTCTGCAGCCAGAGAACCCCATGCAAGGACAGTCAACTGTCCCCTGTCCCCCATTCTACACTTGCTGAGTTCTTGCCACCCAGTCCAGGCCTCTTTTGCACAGCGGCTTCTGGTGCCCAAAGGGTCTTCACATCCATTATTTCAACAACTCACAGCCCAGCCTTGGGAAGGGGAGCTGATGTGATCTGGCCAGAGTCACATGGCTAGTGAAGAGGAAGTACAACCCTAGAGTGACCTCCACTCCATCGTGGAGTCCCCACGATGGCACGATGGGCAGGTGTGGGCAAAGGCAGCACTTCAGGGTTGGTCCCCTGGAAAGAGAGAGATGGTGGTGACATTATTGGCCTCAGCAGGCGCAGGAGTGCAGAAATCTTAGGGGGATTTACTGAAATTTGGGGCTTGGGACCCTAAACCCACCTGGTCCCCCCTCACAGGTGGGCAAGGCTGTGGAGGGTGGGAGAGCTGTCAGGCTGTGTATCCTTGACAGACTCTCATCTCTGGGCCTGTTTTCCTATTGGTTAGGGAGATAATCAAACAGCAGACTATCCAAACCTGGAAAGACCCTTAGAGATGATCTAATCCAACTCCTTACTCTGTTCCACAGGGACACTGAGACCCAGAGAGGACAAGCCTTTGGCTGAAGGTCACGCAGCAGACAGGAGTCCAAGCCTGGGTCACAGCCGACTCCCCCAACACCTGGTTTTGTGCTGCTTCTCCCTCCCAAGCCCCCCAAGGGGGCCCAAGGGAAAGCAGATGGAAGGACTCTAGCTGCTGGGAAAACTGTCAGGTCCACATTGGCTGTGGCCTCTGTGTGCCCTGCCCCAGGCAGCACTCCCAGGGCACACAGCCAGGGCTGCAGAAGGAGGGAGCCAAGGGGAGCCACCCTCCCACTGTCCCCCCTCTGCTGTCACCAGGGAAAGAGCTGAGTCAGCAGCACTGGAGCCAAGACAGCTGTCTGGCTGTCGGGCAGCCCTCTGACTTAAGAGTGCCTAGCATCTGAGAAAGGGAGGGCGGGAAGGAAAAAATGCATGGGGGCTGGGGAGAAGCAGGATGGAGACACAGGAATGGTTTTGTCAGGGCCCCTTCTGTGACCAGCACTGGGCTCCCAGCTCCTCCTCCGCAGGTGAGGGGGCTGACTGCTGCAGATGCACCTGGGAACCCGCCAGTTCCCAGGGCTAGCCCCCCGGGCCCCCAGCCACATCAATGTCCCAGGAAAGGGCCCCCTGTCCCCCTGGATGCAGGACAGTTGGCCGGGACCAGAGCAGACAAAAGAGCAGAAATATTTGAATATTTTCCCTCCCACTCTCGTGAGCAACATGCCTAAAACCCCTCCATTTGTGCATCATCCCTGGGTCTCCCAGCCGTTCCAAGCTGGCCAGGTAGCTTGGAAACAGACTGCAGTCCTGGGGCGGGCGACGCTGGGTGACGTCTCCGCTCCGCTGCCTTCTCCCTGTGTGACCTTCTCCCGGTCTCCCTGCCTCTGGGCAGGAGGGAAAGGAGTAAGCCAAGGCCACCTGGACAGCCCAGCGGGTGCTTCTCTTTGGTTAAACCCCGAACGGGGGCAGGGACTGAGCCCATTCTCCTCATGCACACAGATGAGGAAAGTGAGGCACTGACTCCCTCCCAGAACCCAGCTCCTAGACATCTTCACCTTCCAGCCCAGGCTGGGGAGAAGGTGAAAAAACGGTGGCATTGTAGTCAGGGCTTACAGAGCCACGGGAACCCTGCGTGTATTTAAAAAAATTAAGAGTGTGCCTGTCCAGAAGTGAGAGAGATCCAGGTGATTCCTGGAATCAGCTATGCAAGTTGTGACCGGCAAGTATGTCACCGATCCGGTTGTACAAGGACAATAACCAATTAAGAGACTAAACAAAGGAAACCGTGAGCGCCACCAAGTGGGGAGAGGACAGTCGCATCTGGAGGCCTGCAATGCTCCCATCCAGCCCGGCACCCACTCCATCCCACCCGTCTCATCCCCTTCTTAGGGAGCTAAGGGCGGAGGGGAGAGTACGGAGATGGGGCGCCCACCCCCTCACTTGCTCTTCCGAACCCCGCTCCCCACAAAGTGGGCAAAGGGGCCCAATGGGATCCTCCCCGCCCCGTAAGCTCGCTGGCTCACTGGGCTTCCTAGTTCCGAGCCCCTCCTTTGACTGGCGGGTGGACTTCACTCCCTGGACTCAGTTTCTCCATCCCGACCCCGCAGCGTGGCCACCAGCCAGCGCGGAAACTGGGAAGCGCCTCTCCTCCGGGAGCCGGACGCGCAGGGTTGCGATACGAACAGCTGTGGCGCGCGGGAACGAGTTTTGCCCGACCAGCACCCAGCGGGGCCAAATAAAACCGAACAAAGCCGAGTTTGGGCGAGCAGAGCCCAGTGTTGCCGAGGCTAGCCGAACAGAGCCGAGCCCAATGAGTCGGACCGAACATTGCCGAGTCTGACCGAACGGTTCCGAGTGGGGCCGAATGAAGCAGCGTTGGGATGGGGTTTTTTTAGCGCCCCCTGCGGGACATAGAGCACAGGATCCTGCGACAGTCTTCTGAGATAGGGGTACGGAGCCCATTTTATGGATGAGGAAACTGAGGCCCCAGGAGGTTCCCAGGCTTACCCAAAAGCACTCAGCTCTAAGAAGTAGTGGCACTTGGGGTCGGAACCTGATTGTGGGGCTGAGCGCTCACTTGCCACTGTAATGTATATTGTGTTTGCTCTGTCTTCATAATTGCTGTCATTTTCTTATGACTTAGAGAGACCTGCCCTTTGTGAATAGCAGACCCCTTGCTCTTACAGATGGAGAAACCAAACAGGATCTGGGCTTGTTGACCAAGTGCGACAGGGCCAGCAGTTCCCATGTGCAAATATTGACATATTTCCTGGTCATTAAAGCAGAAAGCAGGATGGTGTGACCACGTCCCACTGCAGGCCCTATTGTCCCCACCTTTCTCAAGATGGCCAGAGAGGTCATAGGTTCCTGGCTCCTACAGGCTGTGTCTCTGGATGTCTGAGCTAAGCCTTGAGGTATTTGGGACCCTGGAGAATGCCAAGTGTGGCCTGGGTGCCTTTTTTGAGCCTGTGAAAAACAGAAGGCGGGGCTTGCCCTCCACGTTCACACATGCATGGATGCCGTTCACCCTCTGTGCACACTGCCCTGGCCTCAAGGCTGAAGGGCTTGTGGGACAGCGGCTGGGCCTGTAGGCGGTGACTAAGGTGCCACGGGGCCTGCCCCTCCTGCCTGTTAGGTCCTGCCCAAGGGCGTTGCCTGACACCAAGGAGCCCACGCCTGTGGTCTCAGAGCTCTCTCCACCCCCAGCATCACTCTTGACACCCCAACCCTCATTTTTGTAGTTTTAAAAAACTACAGACACTGGGCTAGGGGCTGGGAAAACAGGGTTCTTGCTTCTATCTCTGGTGCTGAGACCCAGGGCAAGTCACATGACCTACGTAGGCCTCACTGTGTTCAGCTGGGAAATGGATATCAGAGCCGTTCCTGGTACCCTGAACACCTCCCATGCCTCCTTCCTTGTGCACAGACTCCAGTTCCCTCTCTGCGCTCAGCTGAACTGTCACCCTCCTAAGGAGACACCCATCCACAGGTCTTGCGTCTGCTTAAAGCCCTTCTCACGTTCACTTAACACATGGCTTCTACAACGTTCCAGGCACATTTCTAAACTGTTTATAAATATGAATTCATTTAAACTTCCTAACAATAGAGACATCTGCTCTTAGCCTCATCTCAGAGAAGAGGAAGCTGAAGGCACCGAGAGCTTAATGAACTGGCTCCAGGTCAAACAGGTAGTACATGGATGAGCTGGGATTCAGACCCAGGCAATCCCAGGGTCTGGGGTGGGGGCTTGAGAACTCGCTCTTATCTTGGTTCCTGAAAGACCAGCCTGGTATTCCTCTGCTTTCAGCGTGTTGCATGTCAGCTAACCAACAAACACCTGTCGAAGGAGAGAATGAACGTTAGTCCTTCGGTCCTTGGAGAGTCAGAAATGGAGGGGCCTTTGGTGGGAATTGCATTCGTTTGCAAAGGCTGCTGTAACCAAGCACCACAGAATAGGTGGCTGAAGCAACGGAAATGCCTTTTCCCTCAGCCTGGAGGCAGGAAGTCCAAGATCCAGGTGCCAGGCAGGGTCGCTTCTTTCAAAGAGCCATTCCAGGCCTCCCGCCCAGCCTCCGGTGGCGTCCCATGGCCTGTAGGAGCGCAGCCCCAGCGCTTTCTCTGAGTGCGGCCCGTGTCCAAGCCTTCCCAACAACACCAGTGCTATTGAATTCGGGGTGCACCCTGCTGCAGCATGACCTCATCTCAACCACTTCTGTCTGCAACCTTGTGACTCCAGCCTCCTTTGGAGTTTATTTCCAAATAAGGCCACATCCCAGGTACTGCAGGCGAGGACTTTAACATATGAATTGGAGGTTGGGCGCAATTCACCCCATAACAGGAATGAACCTTCTAGGGGGTCCTGTCTGATGCTATCTCTGTCCCTGAATTGGGGCCTCCCCTCTGCCTTTCTTCACTGCCTTCTTCCAGGCTTCCAGGCCTCTGTGCTGATCTCCGTGCCTGGCACACTCCAGCTCAACCCTCTTCTCCCAGCGCAGCCCCCGCCACTGACCCTCCCCCAATTACGCCCCCCAAAACAACCTTCACTTCCCCCCGGATAGTGATCCCTTTCCTTGCGTGACTGCCTGTGAGTGCCCAGGCCTGGCAACAACGGGTCTCATGACTTGTAGGGAATGTATTTCCCTTGCAGCCTTCCAGCAGACTCCGTGAGTGAGTCTCACTAGGGCCTCCCAGGGACAGCAAAGCACGCTGACACCTTGGTGGGACCATGGGCCTGCACAACTCCAGGGAGAGCCCCTCACATTACAGTCCATGGTTCTCGCACTTTTAGAGTGTTTTCTTCTGTGTCTGTGGAGCCCAGCATGGCCCCTTCCCAAGGGACAGTGGCCTCTGCCTCCCCAACCCCTTGTAGATGAGGAGGGCCTGAAGCCACCCCTTCTGCAGGGCCTACGGACCCCCAACTCCTCCCCTGTCATGCTGACACTGATGCATGAAGTCTGGTCCAGGAGATGGTGGCCATAGGCTGTTGCCAGGCAACCAGCTCAGAGAGACAAGTTCAAGGGAAGGTCTTGGGTCTGAGCAAGTTGGCTGTCTGGAGAAGAAGCGGCAGGTAGGGAGGGTCATCACCAGCCCCACCTGCACGCCCAGCCTCACAAGCCCAGAACCTCCCCTCACCTCACCCTGCAGTCCTTGCAGTTCCCATACCCCATGGATTCCAGCCCCAAACTCCATCCAAGCTCCTTTTGCCCCCTGCTCCTCCTGGTTTCCTATTTATTCAGGGTCACCACCTTTACAAAGAAGGCTAGAATCACAGTGTGAAAACCACCCCTGGAGTTGTGCAAGGGAATTCTCCTCATTCATTCCTGTATTCCAAACACCCGCGGGAAGGGCCCACGGTGCTGTCAGGGGCAGCAGAAGCCTCTGCCTGGAGAGGCACAGCTAGTGGGACACCCCCCCACACACACACATACACACACGTGCACAGAAGCACGCACAACAGTGACACACTGTAGTAGGGAACCTGGGGGCCCGTGGGGTTTAGTAACAGGAGGGGGAGCCCTGGCCCGGGCACCACTCCCCCACAGCCCTCGACCCCCCTGGATACTGCGGAGATGCCCTGAGCAGGTACGAGGCACCTGAACTGTGCTTACATCCCTGACCCGGACCCCAGCCTGCCGTTGCTGCTGCCGGCCGGCCTCCCTTTGCCACTGCAGTCAGTCCCCCACCCACTTCCGGCCCCATTGGTCACGCCAGGCTGCTCATCAGTTCTTCCTCCTCTCTGGCTGGAAGGATGGCCACATGACCCACACCTGGCCAATCTCAGCACTCTGTCACCTTGTCTTCGGTTGTCGTCCCAAGGGGCCTAGTTGGACCTAGTGGGAACCAATCGGCCTCCTTCCATGAGATTTGAAACTTGGACACAGGAAGAGAGTGTATCTGCTGCTTTTGCATCAAGCCCTGTAAGATCGTAGACTTGGCAGGGGCGTCTTCCCATGCCCCTTGGAGGTCAGGGACTCTGGGAAGCCTGGGCATGATGTGGAGCTGAGGGAAGCATCCCGAGAGAGGCGGACGCCGGTGCATACACACACTCACGCACACAGATCGAGACACAAAGCTCCTGGCAAAGAATCTGCGCAGGTCACGGTGTTGTCAAGTGACACCATCTTTATTGATAAGGGCTAAGGGCAGAAGCAGCGAAGGATTCCCCTAAGGGGCTTCCCAGCCAGCCTTTCAGGACAGGCAGAGCCAGGCGGGGAATGCTGGAATGCCAGGGGGGCCCTCCTCACTTGGACCCCCAGGTCCCCTAAGGGGGTAATACACTCCCCTAAGTCCTACCTCCTGTCTCCATAATCCTTGGCCTCTAACCTCCCCAAGTCCACCTTTGTCACATCCTCACCCCCAAGGGCCGGATATAAGAGAGGTGGTAGGATGATGGAGAAGGAGGTGTGGCCAGGCCTGGAAGGGGGGCCCCCTCCACTGTATAATCTGACACACCCCCACCCACCACAGTGTGTGGCAGTGTACCTGGCAAGACCCATTTTCCTCCCCAAATCCCAGGAGTCCGGCACCCCATCCATCTCATGAAGGGGAAACTGAGGCCCAGAGAGGCCATAGCTTGCCAGGATCTGGAAGCATGTTGAGGATGTGGGTCTCCCAAGCTGTGGCTGGGGTGCTTTCCCCGAGGGCCCCTCACCCTCTGCAGAGCCTCTGGAGGTACCGCCCTCCCCAGGGCCAGGCCCCCTGCGGCTCTCATCTCTTGGAAGGCATCCTGGCTGGTCCAGGTCCAGCCTTCGACAGTGACCTCCTTCTGCTGTCCCACTTTGTGTCTCCACTTCCCTGGACCTTTCAATCTGCAGCCCTGGGAGATGTAGGGGGTGAGAGGCGGGCGTCCGCCTGCCAGGCCTTGCTTCTCAGTGCAGCCCCAAGGCCAGCCCTTCTCACCAGCCCTGAGAGGCCCTCACGGGGGCTGGCCCTGCTCCTTCACAGCATTTGCTTTCCCACCCTGATGGCACTGTTTCCTTGGGACTGCGTGGGGCAAGGCAACCCGGTTTCATTGATGCAGCAACTGAGCTCAGTCCAGAGGGGCCAAAAACGGCTCCAAGTCATAGAACGTATCTGTCCTCCACTCTCCTCCTCCTAGTGCTGATCCCTCTCCCTCCTCTTCCTCCCCCCTCCTCTTCTTCCCCCTCCTCTCAGCACTATCTAGATGCTTTGCCTTTCTGTGCCAGTCCGCCTGGGTCAGATCGCTGCTTTGGTCACTGAGACGGGGAGGAACAGGGATGATTTCTCCGATGAGAAGGTCCCCAGAGCTCAGCTCTCAAAGATCTAGAGACCCCCAGAGAAACAGGACTCGCAGTGAGCTGTTTTGGTGATTGGTAGGCCGCCTTCACCTGGGGCTGAGCTGGGCTTCAGGTGGCTTCACTAAGCTCGTGCATTCTGGGATCCCTCTTTAAGAAAAGCAATACAAAATTTACAAGTACAAAATGAGGCTCGGGGTCTCAGATGGGCCAAAGCAGTAAGGAACCTGGCAGCTGGATTTAATGAGCTTCTTGGAAGATCTACCTCTTCTCCTGCCCAGGAGCACGGGAGTCGTGGCCTGACCGCCTGGGCCAAGAGGGGCCTGGAGGCTATTGGGTTGCTCAGCAGGGAGGCTGCAGCCCAGAGAGAAGAGCTGCTGAAGGTCAGGGAGACCTGGCGCGGCCCTGAACTTGACTCTGAGCCCAGAAAGTCCAGGCCTTGGTTTATCCTCTGAGGGCCAAGATTCAAGCCAATCCACCAGGATGCTCTGTCTCTGAAAGGGACAGCCAGTCTGCACCTATCCCCTTAACCTGGGTCCCACTCAGAGGGTCAGCCCAGCGGCAATGTCCCTCCAGTCTTCTCATCCAATTATTCCCATCCCTGAGTCACAGAAGAGAACTTGAGGCCCAGACAGTGAGTCTCAGCAGCAATGGGCCCCTGGCACCTTGGGTGGCATGCCCGAGGCACACCCACAGCCTCTGCTCTGTGCTTGGGCTACCCCGGCCCCTACACACAGCTGATGTGCAGTGTGCCCGACTTCTCCCCAGATAAGGGCTCTTGGGGTAGGAACTGCTGTTCCTTGCCAGCCACACGGCTGGGCAGCAGCTCCTGCCGGCTGGTGCCAGGCTGTGTGATTTGGCTGACCCAGCCATTCATCTCCTTCTCTTCCCTCTGCTTCCCTGCCCCCTTTTCCCCAACCTCCTTCCCACCCTCCTCCCCGTCCTCTTCCTCCTCCTCCTCTTCCTCCATCTTCCCCGGAGGCCCGGCAGGGGGCTCCTGGCTTCGTACACGGCGGGAAGGCCGAAGCAGGACCCGGCGGAAGCCCTGCTTGAAGCGGTAGGAGAGGAAGCCGTAGAGAATGGGGTTGGCGCAGCTGTTGGCGTAGGGCAGCGCCACCACAAGGAAGTAGAGGCCGAAGAAGGCGGGCTCCTCCGGCAGCGGGCGCACCACGTTGATGATATTGAGCACGTAGAACGGCATCCAGCAGAGGACGAACAGCACCACCACGGCCACCACCATGCGGGTGACTCTGCGCTCGGAGCGCCGCCGGCGCTGGCACGAGGGTGCCCACACCCGCCGTCCTGCTGAGCGCATCTTGACCACAATGAGCAGGTAGCAGAGGCAGATGACCAGAAGTGGCCCAAAGAAACCCAGCGCAGCCGTGTAAATGATGAAGCCGGCTCGCCAGGCCGCCGCCGGCTCGGGCCACTGCATGTGGCAGGTGCTCATGCCCCGGGGCACCCCCGAGAAGACCACCACAGGCAGCACCACCACGGCAGAGGCCACCCAGACAGCCGCGCTGACGGTGCGCGCCACGGGTGCTGTGCGCCAGCGGGCTGAGCGGGTGGGATGCACCACCGCCAGGTAGCGGTCCACACTCATGACCGTGAGGCAGAAGATGCTGGTGAACTGGTTGATGCCGTCCACGGCCATGACCAGGCGGCACATGAGGGAGCCGAAGGGCCAGTAGGACAGGGCGTTCTGGGCAGCCAGGAAGGGCAGCCCCAGCATGAAGAGCTCATCGGCCAGTGCCAGGTTGAGGATGTAGACATTGGTGACTGACGAGCTGGCCATGTGCCGCAGGACCACGTAGATCACCAGCGAGTTGCCCAGCAGGCCCACCACACACACCACCAGGTAGACCAGTGGGATTAGGACGCCACTGATGGCCAGCCCGGCCACGCTCGGGACCGCAGATACATTTCCCAGGGTGGCTCCCTGGAGCCAGGCCGAGGAGGTGTTCCCAGGTTCCGAGGTCGCGGGCGCCGATGAAGGATAGCCAGCAGTGTCCATGGCCGCTGGGAGGGCAGTCAGCAGTCAGCTACTGGCCTGGAGGAGGGAGAACACAGCCAGGTCATAGCAGAGGGTGGCTTTTTCTCTACTGCCCTTCCTTTGTCACACTGAGCTTGTGCGGGGCCCACGTTTGACATGCGTCAGCTCATTCAACACTCAGGCCAGCAAGAAAAGCCAGCGAGCTATCCCCACTTCTCTGATGAGAAAACTGAGTCTCAGAGTGGTAGAGTGACCATCCTGTATCACCGTGGCTAAAGGGTGCGGGCTTGCCTGGCTCCATAGGGCTGGGACCAGCGTTGACCTCTGCCCCTCTGTGTCCCTTCACCTGATGCTACACAAACATCCACTAAGTGAATCAACGGATCATTTAATTGGCCAATGACGACATCAGTGCTTTTCATATATTTCTGATACTGGTGTGTTTGACGGAGCAATCCAATGAAGTCATAGTGTTTCATAAAGCAACACTCGCCCTTCCTACATATGATGGTCCCAGCGGGCAGAGCTCCATGTGGATCACCCAGTGGGGCGGCATTAAGAGGTGGGGCCTTTGGGAGGAGATTATGCCACCAAGGTGGAGCCTTCGTTGATGGGACCCCTGTCCTCATAAAGGGAGCTCGCTTGCCCCTTCTGCCCTGTGAGGGACACAGCAGAAAGATAACCATTTCCGACCCAGGAAGCAGGACCAGGCAAGAAACCTGCCAGCACCTTGATCTTGGATGTCCAGCCTCTGTAACTGAGATATACTGTCTGTTGCTTACACACCACCCAGCCCACGGTAACATGTTAAAGGGGCCCAAATGAACTAGGGCACCACCAGCAAGTCTCAGCCCTCACTGAAAACACTGCTGCATAGCCTAGGGTCCTTCACCTTGAACCTGGGTCTGTAGACAAACTTCAGAGCATTCATGAACCTCCCCCAAACTTGAAAGTTCAGAGCTTTCATCAGATTAAGAACCACAGGGTCAGGGTGTCCCCTCCCCTGGAAATCGGATCCCTTGAGGACCCCTTCTGTCTGGCCCATCCCACTTGGCTCCTGAACCTGGGGTGCGAGTGGCTGAGGCCCCTCGTCCCCCTAGAGGGAGCCGTGGAAGAGAAATTCACAACACCCTGGAGGTAGGCACAAGCAGTCACCTCCCTCAGCACCAGCAAGCCTGGCTTCCCTGACAAGAGGACACTTCAGATGGGTCTTGAAGAGTCAGTAAGAGCAGGCTCCCAGCTGGGCGGGAACCGCACTCCCATGTACTCTGTTAGCACCTTGCTTACCACACCTCCCAGCTCGGGGAGGAACAGGGACTCCCCGCTCCCCTGCAGGCGTGGAGACACCCTTACTCAGCGTTGAACATTTCCCCTGTCCCCCAGCTGTCCCTTTCACACAAGCAAAAGCTCTGCATCAACGTTTAAGGCCATAGGCAGATGAACCAAGGAACCAGAGGGGACGCACCGTAACTCGGAGGGAGGGTGAACCGCTGAGAGTGGGGATTCAGGTCCCCTGGGAAAGGCCCCGGCCTCACGGTTCGTTAGCAACCTTGGCAGGAGTTCCGGGCTTGTAGGAGGTCCCGTTACAGGCCAGGGAGAAAAAAGCTGGAGCTCCTCTGGGCCTGGACCACCCCACTTCTTCCTAATGACCCCCCAATATCCAGTATCTCCCTGCCAGCCTGGGAAGCGAGCCTGCGTGCCCAGTCGGGTGACCGGGAGCTTCCCAGGGCTCTGAGCACCAGGCAGGGCAATGCTGAGAATGGCAAAGGACCCCGTGGCTGTCACTCCCCGTGATGAGCCCCCAGGCTGACTGGGCTCAGAGCACCACCTCCCTGGCCTTCCCAGTCCAGGAAAAGACACCCAACCTGTCAAGCCATTCATCACCCTGGTCAGCCCTTCTGAGCCTGGGACAGCGTTGCTAAGGGAGGGGCTCTCTGGACAGGGGACTCACGGAGCCCATACAGTGTTGTCAGCTCGTGTCACTGAGTCCCATTGCCAGGTTCCAGACTACAGGGTGACGTGTGCATCCTATGGGTCTCATGAAGAAGGCTTTAGTGTCTGTCATTGGCAACATGCAGCCGGGGAACAAAAGTGAACCCATACACTCTGGTCACGTAGCTAGGAAGGGGCAGAACTGGGAGGACCCTTGCCAGCCCCCATCCGGCTCCACTTCTCAGATTGGCAGACTGAGGCCTAGCCTGGGGAAGACACTTGCCTGGGTGTCCCTGCGGGTCAGGGCACCCCGTGGGCACCCGGCTCTCCCTGCAGCTGCTCCTCGGGGCCTTCACCTATTAGGAGCATAGACCCAAACCCCTAGACGGACTCTTGGAGGCCCAGGAATAGAATTTGGGATTCTTAAAACTGAGATGTAAAGATTTTTAGGCTCCATGTCCTTGAATCAGAGAACATTAGAGTTCCGGGACACCAGAATCGGTGCTTTTTAGACGTGCAATTGTGGAACCTGGGACCTTTGAGTCTTCCTGGACTGCGCAGCCCTGCAGCACCCATTCATCCACCCGCCTGGAGTTCGCAGATCCTCTCAGAGCACCCTCCCTCCAGGTGGCCGATTCAACTCAGCAATGGAGGAGGGAGGCGAGTGTGGGGCTCCCAAGGGAGGAGCAGTCAGCTGGGCAAACTGGGCTGCAGCTAGAGGTGCCTCCAGGGAAGCCTGGGGGTGAGCTCCTAGGACAGCCTCCCTCCCGCCCGGTCGCACACGTGCGCTCCCACACACATAAGCACGTTTCTAACACACCGTCCCTGTGGGAAGACCGGGGACCCACCAGGCCCTGCCTTAGTATCGGGAAAGAATAAGCTCCTTGCAGAGCCCCAGACCCCACAAAAGATACCCTGCCTCCCCCTTGTCTGGGCCCAACTTCCCTGCCAAAGTGCCAGGGGCCAGGGTGCCTGCCGGAAGCAGAGCCGTACCAGCTGTCCTGGGCGGCTGCCAGACCTGCCATTTAGGTGCTGCCTTTTCTTTAAGGAGCTGGAATTCTGTGCATGATCTAACTCCTCCTGGGGGAGGCGGGCCTCTTCCTCCCTGCCTGCTTTATCTTCGGCTGGAAGCTGGGGGTGGACTCCTCAGAGGACAGAAGCCCAGAGTGGGTGAGTGACTGATCTGGGCCCCACAGCAATTGAGGGCAGAGTTTTCTGGGGTTCCAGATGCCCCAGTGGTTCTGAGCTTGTCTATTGCCCACCACCAGCCCCTCTGGAGTACTGGCTCTTGGGTGCAGGGACCCTGAGCCGTTTGCGGATTGCTTTGACCCCAGCAGCTGGCACAGCACCCACAACACCGGGAGATAGGACTAGGCTCAGGTTGGGCGAGTACAGCTCCGAGTGAGGTGGGGCGTTGCTCCGGGGCAGAGGCCTCAAGCTCACATTATGAAATTCTCACCCAGCCCACGAGGGAGGGTTTTTAGAGAGGAGGAAGTTAGGGCTCAGAGAGGTTCGGTAAGTTGCACCAGGTCACTCAGCTGGTGATCAGGAGGTCGGAATTCAAACCCAGTTCTTTCTGCTCTGAAACCTCCAGTTTCCCCTGCCCTGCAGGCTTCCCAGAAGGCCTTGGGCTTACAGGAACCAGGCAGGGGTGGGACAGCTCTGGACGAGGGCAGGCCGATGGCCCCTGGCGAACGGCCTTCTGCTTTCCCTCTGCTGCCCGGGCCTTCCCCCAAGAGGCCCCAGGCTGTGCCAGTCATTGCCAACTGAATTGCTCCCACCCTGACCCCCAGGAGCACACGGCACAAGCCCCAGGTTGGGGCTTTGGGCTCTGCCACGCATAACGATGATGCCCAACTGCTGTGTGACCTTGGGCAAGTCACTGCCTTCCTCTGGACCTCAGTTTCCTCCTATTCAAATGGAGACAAGCGCACCCACCTCGCAGGCTGTCGTGAAGACGGCACAGGAGCGCTGAGCACCGGGCCCAGCCCAGACAGGGACTCAGGAAAGCGGGCCAGGCACCACGGTGCATCTGGCTTCCTCCAGCTCTGACGCGGCTGTGCTGTGGCTCCGAGATTCTAGCATCGTAGGACAAAATGCCAAGATGAACATCCCCTCCACTCCCACAGCCCACCAAGAGGCCACAGGAAAGCCGCCTTCCTCTCTGGGCCTTCCCACCCCCTCCCAGCCATCAGCCCCCGGCTCCCAAATTTACCCTGGGCTGGGGGGGTACTTCAAGATCCCACCCTCCGGGACCCCACCCCAGTCCCAGCCCCCTTACCTGCCTGTGGGGTGAGGAGCGCCCTCCTCACTGCCAAGACGGTTATCATTCTGCTGGCCCCTCTCCCTGCATAGTCCCCAGCTGCCCCCAGACCACCACGGAGCGGGGGTCCACACGCAGGGCCCACTTGTAGACCCCTTGCGACCCCGGCCCCCTCCTAGGCCCTCGGTGGCCATGTCTGCCTCTTCCATCTGGTCTCCAGCCCTGACTTCCCACTGGTACCTGGTGCGTCACCCCTCATCCCCAGGACACGTCCTGGAGGGAAGGGACACCGACGGGGGTCTGCAAGCAGGATCCTGGGGTGGGGACGGAGGGAGAAGCCTCCTCGGGAAAGGAGAGAAATGGGGAACCAGGGACTCTAAGGAGCTAATAGAGATAGAAGGAAAACGGAGGTCGGTTGGAGGTGGAGAGAGGGAGGGAGGGAGGGAGGGAGGACAGTGAGTGGGTGGAAAGCCAGAGTGAGGGGGAGTGATGAGAACTGCGTGCCACGGAGGAGAAAGGATGAGGGAAGGGAGCGAGGGAAGGGGCGAGAGGAAGAGACGTGGAGAGAGCGGGCATAGGGACCGAGAAAGGAGGAAAGAGAAGGAGGGGGTGGCAGAGAGTGACAGAGAAGGATTGTGCCACAGATGGTGACATGGAGAGCCAGGGAAGGAGGGAGCAGGAGTGGGGGGTGTGGGAGGGGCCGGGAGGAGGGGCCCAGGGGCCACAAAGCAGGTGCGAGTGGGGGAGGAGTGACCGGCCAGTGAGGGGAGGAGGCTGGTGCGGGGTGGGGGGGTGGCGGGGGGCTGTTACCAGGGAGATCTCAGCCACCCACGCTGGCCTGGGCTCCCATGGGGGGCTGGAGAGAAGAGTGTGGCACTCAGGGAAGCTGGAGATGGAGAGCCAGGGACCAGATACCTCCCACCCCAGGCCACTATGGCACCTGTCTGCTAGGGTGACAGCTATGTCCCAAGGCCAGGTGGGTGTGGGGCTGGGCAGTGCCACCAGGAGCAGTGAGAGCCTGGGGTGAGCACTGGAATGGTGGTCCAAAGGCCTATTCACCAGCCACAGAGAAAGGCCCTGAGGGGAATGGGGGTGCCAGTCCCAAGACGGGTTGCATCCACAGAGCCCCGGGCAGGCTGAGGTGCGGAAGGGCAGGGTAAAGAATAAACAGTACAGGCTCTGAGGGCCAGGAGGAAAAATCAAAGGTGGAAAAATGTCTTTGTAAGTTGACAAAATTCAAAATATAATAGTAATTATTGAGGACAATGTTTATAATGCAGTTCTGCTGGGAAGAGTAGAATTCTTTGGGGGGAATAACATCTGAATTACTTGGAATTCAAAGTCAGAATTTCCTATGGAGAAACCAGTTGCAAGTGGTCATCTGAGGACCCATGCGTAGCTGGCAGGCTGCCCACCAGCAGGAGGTAAGTGGGTCTGGCCCCTGGGTCCCGGCCGCTGGGTGTGGGGACTGAGCAGGGCCTGGCTGCCCCCAGATGCTGCGCCCCAGCTTGACCTGACTTGCCAGGGGAGGTCAAACGAACTGTCCTGCCCCCAGGCCTCAGTTTCCTCATGGGGATTACAGGAAGGTTTGACGAGATCAGCCCTAAGGTCTTCTTTCAGCGTGAGCAAGACACACTCCTAAAGGTCGATTGGTGATGATATTGGTGATGATGACTATTTTGTTTAATGGCGGGGCTGCTCCACCCCCAGGATCTCGCTTCCCGCCCAGCCCTCCTAGAGTGAGCAATGTCAGCGCATCAGGTTGACAGATTAGGAAGCTGGGTCTCCTAGAGGGGAAGCAGTCTACTCAGATCACACAAGGGAAGCCCAACAGCCTTGTGCCACTGAGCAGCTGACCCCTTCTTGGGTGGGCACGGGGGCAACAGTAAGGAGAAGGACAGGAAGAAAAAGTGAGTCTTTGTTGAACACCTACTACGTGCCAAGCCCCATTCCTCAGGACCAGAGCTGGACCTACTTGGTCATAGGGCTGGTATGTAGTAGGCTCTCAGAGAGCCAGGAATCCAGTTCTTCCAGAGGTGCCATCCTGGCTGCTGCCGCGCACAGTAGGACCAGAGATGCTCCTGCTTATGTCTGGAGTGCCCTGCCTCTTGATACTGTCCTTCCACTCACTGTGGACCCTGGGCAAAGCCTCACTCTTCTGACTGGAGAAGTCAGTGAGGAGTACATGGGCTCTGAGGCAGCTCCTGGGAGGTGGGGGTTGGGGGGCAGGTGTATGGCACTGCCCCTTCCCTGCTCAGGGCCTCCTATAGCTTCTCCCTGCCCATCAGGCTCGCCAGCTTCCCAGCAGTGAAGTCAGGCTGGGTATGTCTCCTCTGCTGTTTCCCCCACCTGCCTAGTGCTCCAGGCTCACCCAGGCTCATCTAGTCATTTATGAAGTCAGTCAGTCTTCCATTCACTCATCAGACAGGTGCATGCAGAAGGCCCCTCAGAAGCGGGGAGACTAAGCAAATGTCTGGGGAAGAGCCCCCACGCAAAGGGTCTCAGAGCTGAGGTGGAAATGGGAGGACTCCAGGGTATCTGGAAAGGAGGGAGGTGAGAGGGTGCAGCCAGGTTGGGGGCATCCCTATGCCAGACTTGTCACCTCAGTCTGTTTGGGTTGGGAGCTTTGCAGTGGGGCAGCAGAGGAGTTTGTGGTCCGATTTTCCAAATATTCGCCAGTCAGAACCAGTGTGGGTTCTCCTCAGGGCCTTTGCACAAGCTGTGCCCACCCCATGCCCATCCCCCTGGCCCAGGACACTCTCACTCCACCCCACCCCTGCATGTAAGATGAAGTAAGTCCTCCTTCCACGGACCTGTCATTGGTTGGCTAGGCCCCACACCCCACTCCTAGACTTTCCACAGCCCTTGGCCCCCTCCCTGTGGCCTCTAAACTGAGCTCCTCAAGGCTCAGCTCAGAGAGCTGTGGGCTCCAGGAGGAAAGACTCGGTGTGGGTCCTCTCTGTGTCCCCAGGCCTGGCATCAGCCTGGCACAGCAGGCATTTGCTGCATGTTTAATGAGGAAAAGAGGATAGATAGCTGGTCAGTGGGCAGGGTGGCAGGAGGAAGGGAGACTGCTGAGCATCTGCTAGAGCTGCTGAAGAGGTGGTGAGGGGTCCTGAGCACCAGGCTGGGGTCAGGTGTGACCTGAGTCAGACACCAACTCCCACCCAGGGGTCTTCCCCAGTAGAAATGCCCCTGATCTGCCCTCCTCCTGGGACTGGCAGGGCAGAAGGAGGAAGGGCAACTATATACCTGTGAGCTTTGGGGAGTGGGGGAGGCTGGGTATCTGGGAGTCATGGGGTGACCCTGCCCTGCCTGACATTACAGTACTGGAGTGCAAGGCCCGGACCTGTCACCTCAGTGTCTCATGTCCATCTGGTAACCTGGAGGGGCTGCCTGGCCTGGCTCCCCCAGATAAGACAATGGTATGTATATCTCTTTCTTCACACCCTGGTCCTCTCAAAACTAGGGCCGGCCCTAGCTGGTGGCGCAGTGGATAAGGCACCGGCCTGTGAACCCAAAGGTTGCTGGTTCGATTCCCAGACAAGGTATGTAACCAGGTTGCAAGCCAGGTCTCCAGCCAGGTCTGTAGCTGGAGGCAGGTGAAAAGCAATCATACATTGATGTCTCTCTCCCTCCCTCCACCCTCTGGAAATAATAAATAAAATCTTTAAGGAAGAAAAAAAAAAAACCCTACAGCCATGTCTCCACCCTCAGACCAGAGAGCTCCCTCAAGTCTGACAAGTAAGTGTGCTCTGTTATTGGAGAAACCCTGGTTCTTCTAGTCCATGCAGTAAAGAATTACAGTTCAGTGAGCCTTTTTTGGGTGCAGACAAAATTTATTAATGAATGGGGGAGCAAAAACAAGGGTGGCAAAAGGCCAGGGTGGCAAGCTTTCATGTGGCCAGAGGCCCAAGGGCCTGAAGGCCAATGGGGCCAAGAGAGTCCTTTGTTCTGAGGAGGTATATTGAGGTTGGTCTGAGGCGGGCGTAGAAGTTACCTCTTGATTGGCAGGTAAAGGTGGTGCCAGTCTCCAGAACAGGGGCAGGGATACCCAAAGGTGTTAATGGGCCCTTTCCTGCCTTTAGGGCCTTGGCATGTAAACAGTTTCAAAGGCTTTCCTCCCCAGGCAGTGGAAAGGACGCGTACAATTCCAAGGGCTTTTCTCTTCCTGTGCTAACATAGTGCTTCTTGGGATAGTGAAACACCTGGTCGTATTATCAGACCAGACCCAGCACTGCTGGATTAGCAGGTGAGGCATGTCTCCCTCTGCTTCGAGCCTCCTGGAACACGTCCACCATCAGACAGGTGGTTTTCCAGGAGCTGGGCCCAGGCTCCTGCCGTCCCTGAGAGCCAGGACAGAACCTGCTCCTCCCCTGGCCTCCCCAACACAAAGCCTAGGCCAGAGCCAACCCCAGTGCAGCATGGGGACCTCAGCTACAGGTGCTGAGGTCAGCTACAGGTGCTGAGGTCTGTCCTTGCAAATAAGACAAGCTGAGCCATAATGCCTTCCCAGACCACCCCAGGGTCTTTGCCACCAGAGTCTCCATGAGGGGTGTCTTTCGGGTCATCAGTCCCTGCTGGGTCCTGCTGGGGCTGGATCTCAGTTTCGCCCTGTATTTACTAGCTGGGCGATCTTAGGTATGTGACTCACTTCTCTGAGCCTCAGCCCCTCATCTTCTGTACCTACTGCATAGGGCACTTTGAGGATGCAGTTACTTCACCAGCAGCCGTTCAGAGGGACACCGCTCCACGTTTCTCTTATACTCTGAGCCTGCGTGCTTGCCAGGGCACCATCTTTCATCAGCACAAGAGAACGAGCCCCAGGGCAAAACGCACTCAGGTCTCTCCTTGTGATACATATGCTAACAGTCCATTGGCCAAAAGCAAGTCACATGGCCAGGGCTCGCATCAGTGGAGTGGGAAATTATGCCCCTGCCCAGCAGGTGGGGGTGAAGAAGGGAGTGGTCCCTGCTAAGCATCATTAAATCCACCACAGGCCCAATAACCAGGCGGGTCTCACGCCCTCCTGCTCTGCAGCCAGGAGCCAGTGGCCTGGGGTCTAGAGCTCTCCGGCTCGGTTTTCCCTGCTCAGGTGTAGCCAGGAATGGTAGCCTGGCTGTACAGAGCAGAAGGAAAGACCTGGGCTCCAAATGTTCCTTACACAGACTTCCAAGCAACACCCTTCTCTGCCCTGTTTCAGCCTCCCGCTTAGCCAGCTGTTCTGTTTGAGTTTCCTACTTGGGTGCCTCCCTGGGGTTCTGCAAGGCCGGTGGGTTTGCATCTCTTCAGGCTCAGCCCCATCCTTCCCCCTCCCACCACCCCACAGAAGAGCAGGCTGTCAGGTTTGTCTTTCCAGGGCTCTGTTAAATCATTTACCACTTCTCCATCTGCTCTTCTGCTTGGGTGTCGCGGTTGGGGTCACAGGTGCGTCTCCTGGTTTCTGTGAAAGTGAGAATGTGTGTTTCTGTTTCATGTTCTCCTTACTGCCGGGGCTGCTTTTCGGTGAGTTGGAGACAGCGGAAGTCTCTCTGCATTGGCACCCTGAGACCCCAAGCTGTTCCCTTCTAGTAGCAACATTGCTGTGGTATGTGGATCAAACCACATGCTGGGTGTTGATGAACATGTCTGCCTCTCCCACTGGTCTCTGAGCCCCTGGGGAGCAGAAGGCTGGGTTTCCCCCTTCTTCTCACTTCACTTCCAGCTCCTGGCACGGTGTGGCACACAGCACATGGTTAGTGCATGGGAACTGAATTGCATAAAACTTCAGATTTTACGGGTCACTGCTCCCTACTTCACTTTCCGGGAGGCCTTCAGCAGTCTTCTAGAACCATCCTAGATCTTTGTCTCCCTCCTGAGAGCCCACCCTGTCCTACTTCCCGTATCCCCCAAGGCCTGGATGGGTAACAGGAGGGTAAAGAAGGTAGGGAGGAGGGGAAAACACAGCAGGAACGGTGTTTCTCAGTCTCTTGATATCTTGCTTCCAGGTGTATTCTATCTTTGGCTCAAATACATTTTTATTAAAACAATATTTTTTAAAGATAGCAGAGACTTGGGGTCTGAAAAGTCAGTAAAAAGTGTTGGAAAAATTGAAGATTGTTTCAGTGTATACCATTCCATCATCTCATGGTCCTGAGGGAGGCTGGGCTCAGCTGGGTGGCTCTTCCGCTCCACGTGATGTTGGCCGGAGCTGTAGCCGCTGGCCCACACAAGATGGCTCATGCCCGTGACTGATGCCTTGATGGCTGGAAAGCTGGGCTCACTGTGTATCCAGCATCTATCAGGTGCCAGGTCCTTGCTAGGGTCATGGTGGCCCATTCTCTAAAGATTTGGCAGCACCCCATCGGGCTGTGAACTTTTTAAAAAATATTTTATTTATTATTTTTAGAGAGAAGGGTAGGGAGAGAGCCAGAGAGGGAGGAAGACATCCATGTATGGTTGCCTTTCACCTGCCTCCAGCTACGGACCTGGCGGGAGACCTGGCTTGCAACCTGGTTATGTGCCCTGGCTGGGAATCGAACCAGCGACCATTGGGTTCGCAGGCCGGCGCCTTATCCACTGTGCCACCAGCCAGGGCTCGGGCTGAAACTCTTAAGAGTAGACCCACACTTGACTGTCCCTCAAACCCTACGTTTGGCACACAGACCTTAATCGAAGTTGGCCTGATTGAATGGATCACTGCTATATAAGCATTTTTGAGGGCATCTGAGCAGCACACTTATGTTTGTAAATGAGGAAAATCCCCCAGGTTGCCTGGTGGGAGTTGGAGTATAAGCATCGGAGGCTGGGATGCCAGCGAACAGCTGTCATGTCTGTCCGAGGAAGAGATGCAAGGCCTAGAACAGGGAACGGCAGTGGGCCCGATGAGATGGGTTTAGCAGATGTTGGGAGGTAGACTTGTCCAGGCCCGGCGACAGGTGAATACTGGGGTGAGGGAATGAGAGGGGCCAGGGGCACCCCAGGCCTCTGATTTGGAAGAAGGAACAAGGAGCAGCCAGGCTCTGCAATGGAGAGAGCTCCAAATGAAGGACGGGTAGTCTTGCTGGCTGGTGCTTCCACGCACACCTGGCAATGACTGTGCGGTAAGGAGCCAAGCCTGACACGCGGGACCGGGTGGGTGGGTGCTGGGGAGTGGTTGCTATTGAATGAGTGAGCATCATCCTGTTGTCAGCGCCTGCCCAAAACCAACAGTTCTTCCTGTTTCAAAACAGGTTTCTGTTTCCTCTCTAAAGGGCCTTCAGTTCTCAGCCACTGTGCAGAACAAAAACAAGTGATTCACCCCATATTTAGTGACTGCTGAGCACAGTAATGCAGTGGAAAGAAGAGCATGGGGCTAGATGTCCCAAGACCTCGGTTACGTATTGTCATCAGCTAACAGTAACAAAAGGCCTGGCCAACTGCGGGTAAAGCAATAGGCAGTTTCACCTTCACTTTGTTCCCATAATAAGGTAGCCATTGGCATTGGCTCGGCTGTCCATCAAAGCTGTCAAGAACCCAGGTCCTTTTATCTTTCTGCTCCTCTATTCTTGGCATGTTAGTATGTGTTCTTCCTACTGCTGGCTTCAAGTTTGCAGGATGGCTGCTGCGGCTCCAGACATCCCATCAGTATTCAAGGCAGGGAAGGGAACAGGACAAAGGGCAGTGTCAGTGGGGTCTAACATTTCTTAAGGCAGAAAACAATGTCACCTCTCCAGATGATTTTGATTTATGTCTTGTTGGCCAGAACTGTGCGATCTTGGAACCCCAGCTGCAAAGCAGGTTAGGAAAACGATACATTGCCTCTCTGCACAAAACTAGGATTCTGATAGCAAGGAGGATGGGTGCAGTGCCGGAGAGTGGAAAAGCGGAGTGTTTATCATAATGGGGTAAACTCGAATTCCTGTGCCCCTCTGTGCTTCCCTTTCCTTCTCTGCACCAAAACAAGCAGCTAGTACCTATCTTGGAAGGCTAATAGGAGGATTACATGAGAGAATACGTGCTAGATGGCACCCTACAATGGTGAGAGAATGAACTGACACACATTACTGGAATAAAGCAATGCTTATGTCTCCTGGGGTAGGCTCAGGGAAAGCAGCCCACCCTTGGCATGCAGGAAAGTTCAAGGAGCAGAGGAAATTATTCCAGGAAAGGGGCCAAGATCAGCTGTGCAGAGGCCTGGGTGAAAGAATGTGGCTTTGAGCAAGCAAGAGCTCAATCTGATCCTAGAGGTGTGACTGCGGGAGGGGAGAGGGAGGCAGGGAACCCGGGGTCACAGGACAGGGCTGAATCCAGAGGCCAGGACAAGCCGGAAGCAGAGAGAGACTCCCCTCAGACTCTGGCTTCCTGGAGGAGGCACCGAAAGGCTTTTTAGACGTTGAAGATGCAGGCATGGTTTCTGTGTTTGTGTTGTGTGTTGTGTTTAATGTGGGTTTTTGTTTGTTCCATAGGAGAAGTCACTTTAAAAGCAGCAAACTAGTCTGCGTTGCAACCAATGAAGGCTGGGGGGATCCACCCCCCCCACCCCCCACCCCCCCACCCCCCGCACCCAGTTCCTTTCTAGAGGGTGAGGCTCCTGGGAGGCCAGTGAGCTAGAGTCCAGTCTCAGCACTTTGGACTTTGGGAGCAGTGGGGGTGGCCAGGAGTTCAGGGAGAGAAGAAAATAGAAACGCGAAGCGATTCATCGGCTGGGAACTGGGGACTTCTGAGTTGTCGGGGTGGGGTTTTCTATCTCTTTTTTTATTCCTTTATTTTTGCCTCTCTAGAGTGTCAGCTGATTATGTCACAAGCTCGTGGGCACTCCTGGATCCCCATATCTGGACATCCCCTCCCCGTCCCTCAACCGAGAACAGTACCTGGCACAGAGCGAGTGCTCAATGACTGTGTTGAATAAATGCATGACGTTTTAGATCAAGACACATAACTATCCCCAGGAGTAGAAAGTCTGGCATCGTAACATGGCGAACGCTAATGTGCCTGACTCCATACCAACCATCACTGTTTTGTGGATGAACTTCCCCAGTCCTTATAATCACCCCATCTCTCTTTTAAAGAAATTCACCTTGGTGTAATGACTTTTGGGACTGGCATTGCTTCCTTACACTGTTGGGACACCTTCCTGTGACCTCCAGTAGCAGTGATCATGGGTTTCTAGCTGCTGGACACCCATATCCCCAGATTCCAGCAAGGCCATCAGTCTCCATCTGGGGACCAACTATCCACCCTGGTGCATGTAGTTTGACAAGGTACCTCCACTCCTTCCTCTGTTTGGCAAGTGGTCCATTCCTGGCCAATCAGAGCACAGCAGCTCCCTCCCAAATATGATTGGTTAACAAAGGGACCCAAACTGGTCCAATCAGAGTAAATCTTAATTAGAACTTTGCCTGAGCCAACCGTTGCCCTTTCCTTCTTTCTTTCTCTCGTTCTTTCTTTCTTTCTTTTTTTTTTCCTGAACTTGAACCTGGAAGGCGGAAGCCCTGGGAGTCATCTTCCTGAGAATGAACCAGACAGCAGAAGGCAAAGCAAAGGGGTATAGGCCAGTGAGCCCCGTGACATCTGAAACCCCTTGATCACATTGCATGTGAACTCGCGATATTTCCAAACTTGAATCAATACATTTATTTTCTACGTAAGCAGGTTGAACTGGGTTTTCTAGGTGCAGTAGCTGAAGTCCTGACGAGCAGCATCTGGAAGGTTTAAGGCTCTCACAGGTTAATGCAGCTCAGGAACCTGGGCGTGGGGCAGAAAGACTTGAGAGACAGCAGGAGTCGGTGGGACTCAAGTTTTTGATGGGCTGGGCAGGGGCCCACAGAGGCTTTAGAAAATCTGATGTGCTCTGTGTTGTTTCCAAAAGTTTACGCAGACCAGAGGGACACACTTCGGAGATACATCGTTGAGCTCAGTAGAACTTTCAGGCAAGCAGGGCCATCCGGACTATCTCGGGAGGAGGCCAGAGACCCGTCCCTGAAGGCACAGGTGACGGCTGGCAGCCACCTGGCCCCCAGTTTCCAGAGGAGATTCAGGCCCCGGGTGGGACTGGGGTGAATGGGCAGCTGCCACCTGGGCGACGCTGGTACTGACGGCAATAATGCATGGGCGGCTGGTTGGGTCCTGGGGCGCCCCGTGGCCCTGGGAAGGCAGGAACATGCGGGGATCAGTGCAGCACCTATAGAGTCACACCTTCAGACCCAGGGGGTCCTTCAGCATGGAGAGGCCGATCAACCAAGCTCTGCAGCCAGCTGCTAACAAACACCACAGGCAGGGGACAGCATGGCCAGCTGGGGTGCCATCGGGCTTCGGGTGGGGGCCCTGGAAGGTCCGAATCATCTGGCTGAGAGAATTGGGACCACCTGGAAGGGAGAAAGGCAGGGGGTGAGAACATGGGGACAGCCAGCTCGCGGCACTCCTGGCTCAGCTCGTTCCCAGTTCCCAGCTGCTGTTCAAGGCTGGCCGTCCCAACAGAACTGCCCACCCTGCTCTCTTTCCACTCCGAGTCCTCGCCATCCTTCTTGTCACCAACAGTCTCACAGCTGACTTCCCTGCCTCAACCCCTACTTGCGGGGTCTCCCTGGCTAGAGTGGGCGCCCCGGGGCTGCGGAGGTGGGGCAGGGCTGGGGCGTATTTATCCTTTGCCTTCCTGTCCTCCTATAGGGAAGACAGAGTGGGAGCTCAGTGACACCCACACCTTGGCTCCGGTTACCTGGCATTTTCTCATATCTTGGCTCTTCCTTCTGGGAACCGGGCTCACTGAGCTGGACTGGCTCGGGCAAGAAGGGAAAATAAGGCCACTTGCTCCTCCCCTTCTGCCCTGGTCTAAATGCCGCTCCCACTGCCAGCCAGAGCCTGCTGTGTGGTGTTGGGGGGTTGAGGGGGTGCTGAAGCAGGGGCTCTTACCCCTAGAGGATGCTGCAGGGGCGCTTCTGCGGCCGCGTGGGCTGGGGACACAGGACAGCCCGGATGGCCTCGTCAAAGACAGTTTTCAGGCCTCGCTGGGTGAGGGCCGAGCACTCCAAGTATTTCACCGAATCTGGGGAAAGGCAGCAAGAGGGCAGGGGCCCAGGTCAGGGGAGGGTCCTAGGCAAACACCCCCCCACCCCAAGACAACAACTGCACCAGGCTGTGGGGCCTCCTGGACCATGTCACCCAAAGCAGGGAATTGACCTCTCTGTGCCTGTTTCCTCTGGATGTCAGTGGGAGGGTGGGATTATGACCCCACCACCACCACCAAGAGCAGGTCTGTGCCTTTCTTGGACACATAATCCCTTAATTTCTGGAAGGGAAGCAGGAATTTCGATACTTCCCTGTGAAAAAAAGGGCTCCAGCTAGTGATCAAACCTCCCCGTGCCTTAGTTTCTTCTAGAACACAGCCACCTTCCTGCCTCCACACTTTCCCGACAGGGTCCCCTCACCAGGTCCTTCTGAGTGTCATCTGACCACTCCTTAGCATCACCCCATTTTAAAGATAAGAAAACTGAGGCTCTAGAGGTGAAATCGTTTGTCCCAAGTCACATGCAGCCTTGGGGAGGCTGGGGGCCCTCAGCAAGAGGAACAGGACTTGGACAGTGCCTCCTTTCTCACAGGAGGGGACAGGCCTCCGCCCCTGTGACCTCTCCAGGCCAGAGCCCAGGGCATAGGCAAGGGCAGGCTGAGTGTCTGCTCCCAGGGCCAGACACTGGGTCTCCATGACCTTCTCAAAGGAACCTGTGTGAGTTCCACTACCTTGGCCACCCAAATAGTTTCCCCAAAGTGAGGGAACTCCAAAGCCCCGCCCTCAGAAGCCCCCTTCATAGCTGCTCTGAGAATGAGGAGGGAAACACATTCACAAGGCACCCACGGGGCTCCATCGACATCAGCTGTGCCCCTCAGACGGGCTGAGCTGCCCCTACAGCTCAGCTCAGGGCTCCGGGGCTGAGGAAGAGCCCAGGTGACCAGGCAGCTGCCAGTCCCCAACCTCCTCCCCCTTGGCCTAGGCTGGTCCAAGACAAGTTCAAAATCCCTGCCCCCACCCTCAGCCCCACCCCTAACATCAGGGATCAGCTCCAGCAGGGGTAGCTAGAAGCCAAGACAGGACCCCAGACTGTCCGCTTACAGAGGAGAAAGGACTTGTGGGGACCCTGTAGGCCACATGTGCAGGTGGGAAGACTGAGACCCAGAGAGGAGACATTGGCTCAAGGTCACACAGTCAGTGACAGAACCAGGACCAGCATCCAGACTTTCCTGTCTCTTCTTATGCCAAAGCATGTGCTTTAAAAGGGAAATGGTCAACTCTAGGCTGGATGGTCAGTCTTGAGGGGTAAGGAGGCCAGGGGACAGGCTGGCCAGAAAGAAGAGAAGGCAGGGGTACAATCCCTGCTATTTGTGAGGGAAGACCAGCAGGCCTGGGGACCAGAGCCCCCAGGAGGGGACATGGGGCCCCAGGCTTAAGCATCATCCTGAGGTCCCCTAGGGAAGTTGGCCATGTCACTAGACTAGTCACAGGAAGAAGGAGGCAGCTGCGGTTTCTCTTCCTGTGAAGAGATGTGAGTCCCCAGGGCCCTCCCAGTTCCGGCGGAAGGAAGAGTGGTGGGGCTGAGGCAGGGACAGGGGCAGGGACGGGGGCCTGACTGAGTCAGGGGCCAACCTGGGCCTGCAGGATTCACGTGAGGCATAGCGTCCTGGGGAGCTGGGTCCCTGTTCATCGTGGCCAAACCAGCTGGTGGTCCAGGACTTGTGGGCAGGCCAGGGCCTGACCAGGGACAGCGGGTCTTGACACAATGAAACTGACCAGACCATCAGCCATCACCTTTCTGGCACAGGCAGCCCCGAGCCACCACGAGAATGCTTCCAGGCCAGCCATTGGCTGACCTGTGTTCAAATTACAGTTCTGCCACCAACTAGCTGCGGGACCTTGGGAAGTCACTTGACTTCTCTGGTGCAGTGGTCAGGAGGCAGGGAGGAGTGGGCTGGGAAGCCTGGGGGCAGGTAGGGGGAGAAGAGGAGGCAGAAGGGAAGCCCTCACTCTTCGAACCCACGAACCCACGGTACAAGCACCTCCTCCAAGAAGCCTTCCTGAAAAACCCAAACCTGACTTGACTGCGCATCCTGTAAGTCCTCTGCGCACTCTGTCCCTGCTTCTGTGTGCGCCAAACACACCTTATGTCAAGATCTGATTATGAATTATACTCCTACTAATAACTAACGTGGCCTGCCTCCCAAGTGCGGGTGCCGCTGCGGGCACTTCCCTACGGGCTTCGTGTGCATGAATTCATTTAACTCCCCCAACGGCCGGAGCTATTGCTATGGACAGGCTCCACTGAAGAGGAAACAGGCAGAGATGCTAAGTGGTCACACAGCTAGTCCGCCGCACAGCCTGGCCCCGGAGCCCATGTCTGCGATCAGCAGAGGCTGAGCTGGGGTCCCCCTGCACCCAGCCCCCCTCTCTGAGCCGAGCTCCGTACCAATCTCCTTGGCCAGTGCCAAGCCCTGCGGGTAGGTGATAGGCGCCAGTTTCTTCTCCTTCAACCTCTCAATGGTGTCCTTGTCGTCCCGCAGGTCCAGCTTGGTGCCCACCAGGATGATGGGTGTGCTGGGGCAGTGGTGCCGCACCTCGGGAAACCACTGGGCAGGGGGGCGCAGGAGGGGGCAGGAGATTGTGCAGGGCACGGGATTGTGTAGGAAGCAGAAGAAGAATGCAAGTTGGGGTGAAGAGGGGCCCCGCAGGGTGAGAAGGCAAGAGGTGGGCATGAGGTTATGAGAGGGGACAGGAGGTTATGTGGGAAGGAGAGAGTCAAGGTCACGGAGGGCAGAGAATGCAGGTGACACTCCCGGCCTCCCCTGAGACCCCCTGCAAGTCTCATCCCCGGAGTCCCTCCAGTCCTGGCTGGCACTGCGGACCCTCCCTACCCACACCCTCTGCTGCCCCAGGGATAGGCTTCAAGTTGCTGGTCCCTCTTCCCTTTTCTCAGGGTCACTTGTCCCCAACCCCTTCCCCCCACCCCCCTGGCCAGACCCCCCAGGCCCTGCCCTGCCCTGCTCACCTTGGCCCGGACATTCTCATAGGAGGCTGGACTGACAAGGGAGAAGCAGATGAGGAAGACATCCTAGGGACAGAGCAGACAAGGTTACCTCTGAGGGGAGGCCCACCTGTGCCCCCCCACCCCCAGACCCAAGCAGTGGGGCAGCCCAGGGGACACTGGGGGCTAGGAGCTGGCAGAGCAGGGATGCCTGCCTGTCCATCACCAGGCTGCGGCTAGTTTACCCAGCATTCCCCAAAGGCCAGGGTCCGCCCTCAGTGGCTCCGAGTGGCGCCCTGCCGCAGGGCTGCCGCCTCATTCCCAGAGGGGAAGGAGGAGGCCACCAGGGCTAACGGGTTTGCCATCTGAAGCTCCAGAATCCATACTCCTCACCTGACAGGCACTGCCCCATCAGCTGGTTCCCAGCCCCAGCCCTGGAGGGGAGGTCAAGGGCGGAGAAGTGGTGTTTGCCCGGCCACCACAGAGTCTCCTGCAGGTTTTCCTGTCTCTTCTCCCCTCACCCAGTACACACAGCACCTCTGAGGTTCACTGTCCTGGGCTCCCAACTGAGCCCTATCCTGGGTCTGCCTGGCCCAGCCCCAGGGAACCAGATGGTGGGGAGGGGACTGGAAAGAGGGCAGAGTGCTAACTAGGAACTGATGGAGGGCTGAGGGCTGAGGGAGGCGTCCGGGCCATACCTAGGGAGGACCAGGCAGAGTCCTCAAGCTGGGCCTTAAGGGGAGGGGCAGGATTCACCAGGCCAAGCTGGCCCCAAAGGGCTCCCCGCTCAGAGGGAACATGGCAACCAGAGGCCAGCTGTCAGGGAAAGGGGGTGTGGAGCTCACCGTCTGTGGATAGGAGAGTGGCCGGAGGCGATCATAGTCTTCCTGCCCAGCAGTATCCCATAGCCCCAGGTTCACTGGCTTGCTGTCCACCATCACATTTGCTGAATAGTTGTCAAATCTGTGGGGAGAAGGGAACACGCAAGGGTCAGTCTCCAGCCCCAGAGCCCAGGGCCCTCCAGTCCAGCCCCAAATGGCTTCATGGTGGAGGCTGAGACCAGAGAGGGCCTGCAACAGGACTGAAGTTACACAGCACTCTGCAATTAATTGGGGCTTCCTTTTTTTCCCCCATTAACCGATTCACCACACAAAAGATGTTAAACCCAGATAAGCATAAAGAGCAAACCATTGTCTCAATCATTTTTCTGCCCTTGCCTGAACCCTCTAAGGCTGCATAATATCCCCTCTGAGTTTCACAAGGATACATTTACCCTTTTCCTATGCTGGACATTGAGGCTGGTCACCCAGTATTGTCTAAACAAGTGTTTATCCCCATCTGAGGTTGGGGAAACCCAGAGGCAAACCCTGCGACAATGAGGTGGTACAGATGGTTTATTTGGGAAGTCGGCCCGGGAAGCTGCAGGAGGTCACTGGAGAGGAGACGAGGAAGGGACAACAGCAGACACAGGGCAAGTTAGGGACCTGTTGCTGTTGTGGGCAACTGGGTCTTGGGCCAGCAAGGGCCACCTGGGGGACAGCAGGGACCATGCTCAGGGTGCCCTCCAAGAAGGGGCAGGAGCTAGGGTATTATCCTCCATCTCCACCTTCCACTGGCAGAGGGATGTCCTGGGTTAATTCCTGGCTTTCCAACCCACCCAGAAGGCACGCTGAAGGCTGACAGTCACGGGAGGTTTGGGGAAAGACACATGCCAAAGGGACAGTGTGGGGCACCGACAACTGCTAAACTCTCCCTGCCCATTGCCCTCCAGGGCAATCAAATGAGCTGGCAGATTTTTAAGAAATTCAATTCAACGGTGTTCCTCACTACTACCCATCCCTGGGAAGCAGGGGCTGGTTCCTCATGCTGTGGAAGGGAAAACTGGGATCAGAGAGGTATAGTGACTTGCTAAGGCCACACAGCCAGGGAGTGACCATCATGTGGGCGAGGGCCAGGCGGGCTTCAGCTCTGAGTCTCAACCTGGCGGCAAGTACAGGCGCAGGTGGCACAGAATTTAACTGAGCTGAAGCTCTTGGGATGTCACCTCCTGCGTGAAACCCTCACAGAATGCTGTTCAGTGACAGGCTGCAGGAGTCTGAATGCTTCAGAGTAATTCTAAAGACGCCTGTCCTGAGAAAAGTGCCACATAAAAAAAATAAATGGACGGCCTGATGTTTTTAACACGCTGGTCACCTCTCGGTGTCTCTGATGGCCCTGCTCCTTCCTGTCTGGAAGGCTCCTGCACATGCCCTCCCTGACTTCCCACCCTTCTTCCCAGGCTGGGCTGACTTCTACAACCCCTCCTCCAGTCTTATCCCAATGTCACCTCCTCCAGGAAGCCTTTCCTGACTCTCAACCAAGTTGGGGGTCCCAACCCAGCAACACCCCCAACAGCAGACGCCAAGCCTGGCTTGGTCCTTTCTGCACCCTGAGGCTAGTATTACCTTTGGCACATAGTAGGTGTACTGCCTACTTACTCTGGGCACCACCCATCTCATCATGGGATTTCAGGTGCAGGGACACACCACCGGGCACAACGGGAGAAAAAGTGTCTCTCTTGTCTTTGGCTCCACCAGAAACGCTCCTTTAGGGTAAGCTTGGGAGTTGGGGACACTCTCTTCTGTAATGTCCAGCCTGAAACTCTGGTGCCCAAAAGCCTCCCAAAATTCCTGAGCCTAAATTATCTGTCTTCTCTGGGCCACCTCCCCGCACCCCAGGTCTCAGGGACTGTGGCCACGGGGGACAAGCTGCATCCTGGGACCTGTAGCAGCACCACGCACTTGCTCTGGGACCAGGCAGAGGGCTGGGGCCTTCATAGGTTAGGCGTGGAAGGCCCACATGACCCAAGACACATGGACCTCTAGTGACTCCCATTAGACAGAGGAGGAAACCAAGGCCTCAAGAAGTTAAGTTATTTTTTTTTTCAAGACCAGACAGCCCATGAACACAGGAACTCGGATTTGAACCCTGCTTCTCCCATGACACACTTTAGTGAACCTGGGGACAGTTGCCGGGAATCAGGCACCCAGAGCTGGGAGAGAACAGGGTTCCTTGTGAAGCCTTGTCCTGGCTGTGTGACCCTGGGTGAGTAAACTAGCTTCTCTGAGCCTCACTTTCTTCACTGTGGAAAAGCTCTATCTCTTGGGGCCCTTGGGAAGATCCCGAAGGACAGTGGGCATTTTGGCACCACCCCCTATCATGGGGAGATGCTGAGAAGCTGAGTGATCCAATGCCCAATGTCCCTCCACATCCTCCCCGCCCCTGCCTGGAGGATCAGCTGTCAGAGCCCAAGGGATGCTGCAGGGAAGGTCAGTGACCTGCAGCTCCTGGCGTCCCCTTACTGCAGAGAGCCACAGGCAGCCAGGACGAGAGGACCTTACGTTACCACACTCGCTCCATTTCCAGAAGGGGGAATTGAGGCTCACAGGCAGTAAGGAAGGGACTTGCCCAAGATCTCACAGTCCGTTGGTGGCAAAGCCAGGACTGGATCCAGAGCCTGTGTGGTATGCGTTGTTAGGATGTCCTAGCCATCCGGGGACAAGGTGGAGTTTGATCCAGGGACAGGAGCTCCCTGGGAACCCTGGGAGGGCAGGGAGCTCACATTTGCTTAGCACCCAGGGGTGCCAAGTGCTGTTCCAGGCTCAGGGGGTGGATTCTACTATCATCCCCATGCTGAAAATCAGAGAGTGGGAGTGGCCCGCTCAAGGTCACACAGCTGGGATGTTGTCACCCAGGGTTCTGTGCAGCCTCTTCCTGCACTTCCCAGGGCAGCAAGGCCAGCCCTGACCCTGTGCTGGAGTGGGGGAGGAAAACAAGGACAGGTGACAGGGCTGCCCTAGTTCCAGCACCTTCTCAGGCCAGGCAGGAGCGTGACCTGTCTGCAATGTGCCCAGCTCCGTTCTAGAAGCTGGCGGGACGATTGAGGACAGGGCCCCGACCTCCCAGAGCTCCCATCCCAGCGGGAGAAGTCAGGGCCCGGCAGGCTGTGAAGACCGTCCCTCAGGATGGTGGGAGGGAGGGGACCCAGGCAGAGGGAGGGAGGGCACTTGACAGGGGTTCAGGGAGGGGGTACCTGAGCCTGGATCTGGGGCGGTGAGGGACGAGGGACAGCACTCAGGGCTTTGAATGCTGGGGTGGGAGATGAGCTTTAATTGTGAAGTGGGGGTCTAACCCTGAGCCCGTTCACCCCCAGCCGTGGGGAGCCAGCTCAGCTCAGCTCCTTGCTTATCTGATCTTGCAACAGCACTGCCTCCCTGCCCCCAACTCCAGGGGCTCTTCTGACCTTTATCCCTGTCTCTGCCCGTCAGGCTCCACTCTCCGCAGCTGCCCCTACGCTGCAATGCCAAGGGCTCAATACAACTTACCCGCCCCCACCCCCCATCCCAGGGCCCAGGGACTGTAGCAGGAGCCGCTCTGGGGCTTGTCCAGAGCTGAGCCACTCTGAACCGGAAGACAAAGGAGGGCGGCAGGCAGCAGCGGTCACATACTTTGCAGGGTCCAGGGCAGCACGAAAACGCGGGAGCCCTTGTTCGGAAATTAAAAATTTCAAGCTGGGGATATGAGGGCGTGAAAGCAAGTGCAGCCCTTTCCAAGCACAGGCCCTGGTCTCTGGCCACGTCCTCAGTCCTGGGAAAGTCGACCTCGACCTCTATAGGTCCATTCTGTCTGTCCTTTTGCTGTGCTGTCCAGGACAACTGAATTCCCCAGAGGCCAGTCTCTCCAGCAATTGAGAGCAATTGGCCACTGGCTGCGCCATCCTACACCAGAGAAGCCACCCTCCACCTCCCCACGCAGGGGAGGCACCCGGGCAGTGAGCTCCAGACCTCCTGGACCAGCCCCTCCTACAGACAGGGACTCTGAGGCCTACAGCCCCTCCTACAGACAGGGACTCTCAGAGCCACCTCTGAGGAGGTGGCTGGTGTAAGTTCCCCTCAACAAGTGAGCCCTCCAGCCCAACTGGGACAGGCAGAGGCAGGAACACATGGCTGGTGACAATGTCCTTCCAGGAGCTGCCTTTGCCTGCTTACACACCTGCGTCACTGCGCAGGTCCAGAGCCCGCCCTCCCTGAGCCCCAGGACGTGCTGCTAAGGTTGTTGATTGATGGTGAACTGGCAGATAAGGGCAAGTGTGGAGAAAGGTGTAGCTGGCACCAAGCTACACGGGGGTCAGGGGTCAGGACCCAAGCTGGGGCAGGGATCACTTTCCCAGGCTCCCTGTCCAGGCTGCCCTGCCCTGCCCGGGTGCCTGCCTTCCTCCTGCCAGGGGCAGGTCAGTGTTCCAGGGAGAAGGGAATTCAGGGCACCCGTGAACCTGGGGGCTGGCCCCTTAGTGGCTGTGAGCCTCAGCTTCCCCCCTAGGTGACCTGGTATCAGAATAACCAGCTCCCCTGAGGATCAAACAAGGCCACACAAGTGTGACGTGTTGCGGGGCCAACACACAGCAAGCCCTACAAAGATGGTAGCCGAGGGGTTCAGTTCAGGTCAACTCAAAACATGTCTATTGTGTCTAAGACAATGGGTGGTAATATTATGCACAGACAGTGTGCTAAGAAAATGGGCCAACCTAAAAAGAACTGAATGAGGGTCCTGCATTACATAGACTCATGAGCCAAGGTCCAGTCAAGTCATCCTGGGGAGTGAGAGACCCCTCAGGCTAGAGCAGAGAAGATTCCCAGAGGAGGGGGCACTGAAGCTGAGCCTGAGGTCTTGGACTCGTGGAACTTGAGCAAAGGTCCTGAGGTGGAAATGCCCAGGAATGTTTGGTGAACTGAGAGGGGCCATGAAGCTAGAAGGGAAGGTTGAGGGACGGCCACACAGAGCCTGAAAGTTGTCCTGGGAGTGATGGGGGCCCCTGGGGGCCGGGAGGGGCGGGGCTGGTGCTTCCCTCCCAGAGTCTGACCCACTCTTTGCTACGGATGCGTCAAATGACAACCCTGACTCCACATCTAACAAGAGGATGGGGCTCGATGGGGCTCCAGATGGCACTGCCCCCTCCCCCAGCACACACAAGGGTCCTGGTACCTCTGGTCGTGGTCCTCGAAGCCCTCCAGTACCTTGCCCTCCCCCACCCGGTCCCTCTCCCTCACTTCTCTGACCCAGCCCTCCTTCCCGCCCTGCTCCGCCCAGGCCAGACACCTCTCCTCCCTCTTCCTCTTGGGGGCCACCTGCTCCCCTTCAGCACCCAGCACCCTGTCACAGTCTCTCCATTTTAGGAGCCCTCAGCCCTCGCCCTGCAGTGCACCTCGGCCATGGCAGCGCCCCTCCAGCCAGACCATTAGGCAGTCCTGCCAGGCAGACGGCTGGCCCCCAGGTGCCCACACAGACTTACACGGTGGGGATGTACTCTCCTGGGAAGGCATTGGTGGTGTAGCTGATGAGGAGGCAGGTCTTACCCACGGCTCTGAAAGACAGGAAGTTGCAAGGGCATCAGTCTTGGGCCCTGCCCGGTTGCCTAGCCCAGTCCTCAGGAAAGATCCAAGCCCACCCCTCTGGGCCTCAGTTTCCCCATCTGAGGATCCTTGTGCCAGTGTTTTGAAACCTGAGAGCCTGGGAGTCATCTGCACTTTCCTAAAGGGCAGACTTCAGGTCCTACCCCAGAGACACCGGTCCCTGGCTGGGGGCCGGTCCTGGGAATCTGTGTTTTGGAAAAAGCTTTCCCAGTTGACACCGATGTGGGACAGAAGGTTACAGGTGGGGGACGCCCAAGACACCCCAGGGCCTGACCAAGGCTCTGCCATCACACACTTCATCCACCACCTGCCATGGCATGAACTTGGGCAAGTCAGTGAACTGCCCCGTGCCTCAGTTTCCTCATCTAGAAAATGGGGAGAAGCTCAGTCCATCCTCAGAAGAGCGTGCTGAACAGTAAGTAGACGAAGCCCATAAACAAACCAAGCTCAGTGCAGGGTGCAGCACAGCCACCAGCTGGGGGGGTGTCCCGTCTCCCTGCAGTCCTTCCTCACCAGCAAGCATGGCAGTGAACAGCTCAGGGGTTTGGAGTCAGAGAGATCTGGGTTCAAATCCCATAAGATCTTGGGCAAATTAGTTCTTTCCTTGAGCTTCAGTTCTCCCCCCTGCTAAATGGGCCTAATGCTAGGATTGGTAAGAGGATAGAATACGGGGTGTGACTAAGCCTAGTGCCTGATGTTTACATGCTAAATAAACAGTGACCCCCTCCCCCCTTTTATTTGGGCTGGGAGGGCTCACAGGTGGGGGCCAAAGGGACAGCCCTGACCCCCCTCCCACTGTTTCGTCACTTCCTGTTTGGAGGAGCTGATGGCCCCCTCCACCCCACCCCCCACCCCAGCCCTCCCCAGGGCCTGCCAGCAAGGTAACTTTGAATGACTGGACCGTTGCCCTTGGCTTCCGCCCTCCCGTCCTCAGATCAGATACAAAGCAGAAGTGGGCAGGCGGGAAGATAACAGCCAGCGGTGCCTCAGAGTCAGCTGAGGGGTAGCCTGGTCAACTGGCCCACCGCAAGGACCCATCCGGGTCCCAGTAAGCCGGGCCACAGGGCTGAGCTAAGGAAAGAGCTGGGTCTCTCAAGGCCTCAGGCTGCCCCTCTGTGGAATGGGCACGAGGCCTGCGCAGCTTGAATGTGCTGTGCTGGGCTGGGCTGGGAGGCACCCGCAGGAAGGCCAGAGTGCACCCATGGGCTGGACCCTGTCGCACAGTCGCTGGGAGGTTCCAGAGATTGGCATTTGGACCTGTGATGTCACAGCTGAGGAAACTGAGGCCCACAGGAGGACAGGACAAGCTGAGGTCACTGACATCTGACGGCTGAGCCGGCACCTCAGCCCAGCCTGCCCCAAATGGACCCCCACAATCACACCTCTTCTTGCTGCCTCCTTCCTTCTCTGCTTCCCCAGCCCCTACCTCTGCTCTTCACTCCCATCCCCCACACATCCTCTCAACCAGGCGGCTGGGGGTGCGGGGAGGCTGGCATTTATTGAGCACACAATCTGTGCAGGACAACCGCTCAAAACACCTGAAGTGACCCCATCGACTCTGGTGGGAGTTCTCAGATGGCCAAACTGAGGTTCAGAGAGGCTCTGTGACTTGCCCAAGGCCACACAGCAGCATAAGCCGTGACTACAGCCCAGATCCACCTGGGGACGGAAACCGGATTTTTGCCCCCCTCCCCAACCTACATCCACAGAGCTGAAGACCGAGGTCCCATGGAGACCAGCCCCAGTACCCTCAGTACAGGTGAGGGGCCCCAGGCAACCCCCACCCGCAGTCCCTTACCCTCCACCCAGGAAGCTTCCAGGGTGGGGTGGGCAAAGAGAGTGAAGCTGTCCTCAGCCCTCCCAGGGGCTCCCTCTGGCTCCTGGGAGAAGGGACAGCTCCTCCTGGCTGCCTCCCAAGTGCTCCTACAGGCAAAGGGACTTCCCCAGGGACACCTGTTCAGGAGGGTCCCAGGGCTGCCGGGTAGAGAGGGCTGTGAGGAAGTTCAGGCAGGTACCTACCCATCTCCCACCACCACACATTTGATGGCCTGCATTGTGTCCGGGGACCTGGGCGGTGGCGGTGACCGGGGAGCGTTTCTGCAGCACCAGGGGCGTGGAGAACCTGGTGAAGGCCCAGCAGGGGAGCAGCAGCGGCCAGGAGGCAGAAGGAAGCGGAAGGGGAACTTGCCCAAGCCGCTGCCCCCACAGCCGTTTGGAGGAGGCGGAGCGTGCGGTCTGGCAGAACAGCTGAGGGGACCTCAGGTGCTGGGCTGGCTCTGGCCACCCTCCCCCAACCCCCCACATCCCTGCTCTGGGGCCCCAGCTGAGGACTTGATTCCATGGGCAGGGCCAGAGTTGTTCTCCAAGAACTTGAGGTTTCCAAGAATTCAGTTCCCCTCAATTCTAAGCGGCAAACATTTAACGAGCACCTTCTGCGTGCCGGCACAGTGGCAGGTGCGGGCGAGGCCCGGCTGCAAGGGGCAGAGCCGGCTCCTGGGGAAGATGAGACCTCATCGAAGTTGTCCATAAAGCAAGGCAGGAAGTGATGGGGCCACCAGGGCTCGGCAGGGAGAGGACCTCAGCGTTACACAGAGGGAGCGGGGGGCCTGTGAGGTGGCGTTCAAGCTGGCACTTGAAAGCTGGTGTTGGGGAGAGGGCCCTCTGGGTGAGGGGGTCATAGGAGCAAGACATGGAGGCTTCCCCCAGAGACCAGAGTGGGAACCCCTGGGCGTGGAAGGGTGGGAGATACGGGGAGAGGGTGACAAGGCGGGAAGGGAGGTGGGGGTCAGCCTGGGGAGAAGGCGAAATGGAAGGGAAGTGACAGGCAGCGTCCCACGCCAGGCAGGCTCAGCGCTGGAGGCGACCCTGTAGGACCTGGCACCTTGGAACTGAGAACCGTGGCCCATTTTCAAGAGGCAGAGGCAGAGGGACCAAGAAGTCAGGCGACTGCAAACGTCCTGGCACCCCAGCTGCTGCCTGGGGACAAAGCCTGAGCTCTGCAGCTCATAGGACGTGAGGACGTGGAATGCTCCTTCCCCTGAGCCAGGCAGGCTGGGAGCAGAGCAGCACCGAGCCTCCCCACTGGGCTCCAAGTCCACCTTGTCCTTACTGTTCATTGCCACAGCGCCCCACGCACGCCCCTGCCTCTCCAGTCCACGGGTGAGGAGGAGGTGGGCAGAGCCGCTGGTCCCCTCCTCCCCCAGCTCACTCAGGGCAAACCAGGAAACCCCAGGAGAGCGTGGAGTGGGGGGTGGGAGGATGGGGTAGGGGTTCTGCCGGGTGCCCAGCCACCCTCCCACTCCCCGCCCTGGAGACCCAGCCCAGGACTCCCCGAGGCACCTGCAGACTGAGGTCTTTCAGAACAGGGCAGGCACGAATGGCTTTGCGGAAAGGGAAACCAGCCCTCTACACTCGGCCGGTGAGTTATCAACACCAGCAGGCGCACTTCCACGGCTTTTCCCAGGCTGAGCCGAGCCAGTGGCAAGTGCTTCAGGGCACCCAGCTCAAGTTGGGAAGGCCCGGGGGACCCCCAGGGCCCACCCCAGGCTCCCACCCTCCCAGGCCACCTGAAGGCTACCCCATATCCTCACTCTTTCTCCAGCCACTGCTACCCCACAGGGCAACCCCTATGTTAATCTAAAACAAAATGACAGCGCACTAAATGTGGTGTGGTATCCTGGACTGGATCCTGAAGCAGAAATACACGTGTGTGCTACTGGAAAAAGCAGTAACGCCCAAAACAAATCGAAATTCAATGAACAGGATGGTACTAAAGTGAATGTCTTCATTTTGACAGGCCAGGGTTATGTAAATGATGTTAACATCAGGGGAAACTGGGCGAAAAACTTAGGTGAGCTCTATTACTGTCTTAGCAACTTTTCTATAAATCTAAATTATTGCAAAATAAAACATTTATTTTTTAAAATTATTTTTTAAAGACTTTATTTATTATTTTCAGAGAGAGGGGAAAGGAGAGAGGCAGAGAGGGAGAGAGACATCAATGTATGGTTGCCTTTCACCTGCCTCCAGCTACGGACCTGGCTGGAGACCTGGCTTGCATCCTGGTTATGTGCCCTGGTTGGGAATCGAACCAGCAACCTTTGGGTTCACAGGCCAGCACCTTATCCACTGTGCTACCAGCCTGGGCCAAAACATTTATTTATTTTTATTTATTTATATTTTAATTTAACTTTATTGTTGTTGTCAAAACATTGATTTTTAAAAAAGAAAAACGAACGGTGCCCCTTTGGGAAGCCTCAGCCAATGAGTATGGCCACGTGACTTGGAAAGGGGGCTAAGTGCTGGCTTTATCCACCCCCCCACCCCCCACCCCCGCCCCAGGGCGGGGCTCCCTTACCCAGTAAGCAGCCTGCCCGACTACACGTGGCCGTGGGGGCCCTGACATTACGCTGCCCTCTCTCCTGCGAAAGCCACTTACTGCTCCCGTACGGCCCCTTCACAGGGCTACCTCCTTGACTCAGGGCTGCCCAACTCCCCCCTTCCTGCTGCTCGCATTGATCATACACCACTCGAGTCCCCAGCTCTGGGCTTGGTGCTGCAGTGGATACAAAACACGGAAGCGTAGAGGTATGCGAGCCTGTTGATGGTGACAGATACGTGCACCCATGAAAGCCTTACCACAGCCGAGACACCAAACATCAGAGACCATTTCCATCACTGGGGAAAGTTTCCTCCTGCCCCAGTGCGCCCATCCCCCACCCACCACGCGCAGCCCTGGTCCCCTTTCTGTCATTGTAGATTGCTTTGTGTTTTCTAGAATTTTACACAAATGGAATCACGCAACATCAGTGGCCTCCTGCACATGGCTCTTGCTGTCGCATGTGTCTGGTCCATCCCTTTTCCTCGGTAAGCAGGGTCCATCGTGAGGGTGAGTCACAGCTCTTGGTTATTCATTCGGTCCGGCCCTCTTTCTGACACACGGCCCAAACTCACTGAATCACAGAGCCACGGGGCCTCTGGGCATGGGTAGAGGGACCATAAAGGCCATCTTTGGCCAACCCCACCCTGGCGCCACTGGTATCCGATGCTTGGTTCGCTGCCCATGAAGCAGTCTCCCAGATCCTGCTCACATGCCTCCAATGACAGGGAGCTCGTAACCTTAGGAGAGCGTCCTTTTCACCCTTGGGCAACTGGGCCTGTTAGAAACCATTTGCTCATTTCAGCCCAAATCCGCCTTCCTAGCTTGTCCCCACACAGGTCCTGGTCCTGGTCGCGTGGCCACTTGGGTCATTCGGTTCCTCCCTCCGCACCCCAGGCCCTAGCTAGGATTTGGGAGATGCAACCTTCATCCCGCAACGTGCTGATGAATGTTTAACGCATACCTCTGTCTAGTGACTTCTGCTGGGGTGAAATACTCCATGATAGAAATGCATCAAAATATATTTATCTACCTAGCTGATGGCACAGTGGATAAGGTGCTGGCCTGTGAACCCAAAGGTCGCTGGTTCGATTCTCCAGCCAGGGCACATAACCACGTTGCAAGCCAGGTCTCCAGTCAGATCTGTGGCTGGAGGCAGGTGAAAGGCAACCATACATTGATGCTTCTTTCTCTCTCTACCTCTCTCCCTACTCCTGTCTCTAAAAATAATAAATAAAATCTTTAAAATATTTATTTATTTATTTATTTATTTATTTATCTAATCTCCTGCTAATGGGTATGTAGGAAGTTTGCCATCTTTGCTTTGCAAACAGTTCTGCTGTGAATAATTGTTGCCCCCTGGCGCTGGGGTGGGAGGTCTCCCTAGAAGGGCGATGGGCACATGCATCTCTCACCTCCATGCATTCTGCACGGTCCTCCCCGTCCACAACCTCACCGGGCCTTGCAAGGCTTTCTACGTTTGCCAACCTCCTGGGTATCAGCTGGCATCACTGTGGGTTTAATTTACGTGAATTTATCTCTGGTGATGTTGAGAATCTTTGTGTTTATAGGACCTTTGGGTTTCCTGTTCCATAAACTGTCCTTTCCTACCGCTTGTCCAGTTCTCTATCCTCGTGTTTATTTGGCGTTCTTTGTGTATGCTGATTCCCAGCCTTGGCTTGCTATATGCATTGCAAATCTTCTTGCCAGTCTTTGGGAGGCCTTTGAACCAGCTGTGGCTTTTAATAAACAGAATTGTTATTGGAATGTAGTCTAATTTCTTCTCTAGTGACTTGGGCTGCTGGAGTGAGCCTTGCTTACAAAGCAGTCCTTCCTGGCTCCCAAGTTCACAAGGATGTCCGCCTACATTTTTCTCTAAAGCTTTGCAGACTTTTGCTTTTGATATTCAGCTCTTTTACACACTTGGGATGGATTTTCAGGCCTGAGGAAATACAGGCTTCTTCAATTTTGTGAGCTATGGATTCAATTTAGTCCTCTCCACGATCAAGTGTTCCAGCACGATTTACTGAGGATCTCTGCCTGCCTTTTCCCCCGTGAGCTGCCCAGATCTGCCGCAGGGCCAGGGTCCGTGGGAGTGAGTCTCTCCTTAGCTTCTAGGTCTGTTGGTCTATCTGTCCACCCTGGAGCCAGCACAACGCTGCCATTATTTCTGAAATTCAGCGTCAGGTCTTTATATCCTGACACTGACCCATTCTCCTCTCTCGAACTTTGTCAAAATTGTTAGATTTTGCTGACCATTTGCTCTTCCATATGAATTTTAGAATAGACCTGTCAAGTTCCAGGAAAAACCGTGCCAGGATTCTAATTAGAATTCTGTTCGATGTATAGAGGAATTCAGGGAGAATTGACATCTTTGTAAAATCAGTCTTCCTACCCATTAATGCTTTCTGTTTCTTCTTTATATCTTTCAATAAAGCTTTGTAATTTTTCCCCAGGAAGGCCAGGCACATTGTTCATAAGGTTTATTCCAAATCCCAGTGAGTATCATTGTAACTAACACTTTTTAAAATGGCATGTTCTGTTTGTTGCTTCCCTGAAGGAAAATGTCCAGTTTTGCACGTTGGACTTACACATGTGGCAACCTGGGTGCAAATTTTTATCATAACTTATCTAGAGATTTTGCTACTGACAAGGCCAAGACTGTCTTTGTAGATAGTCTTGTCACTTGTAGGAAATAACACTTTTATTTCTTCTTTCCTTATTTTTATAATATTAATTCCTTGGGTTTTCTGGAGCCCCTGCTGCCACATTGAATAGACTCAGCGATGATGGGCATCTTGTCTTATTTCTGATTTTAAAATGAGTGCTTCTCTTTTTAAAGATTGAGCATGATACAGGCTTTGCCAGATATTGTCAGTTAGAGAAGGTCCCTGCTACTTTTAGCAACAACAGTTTTGTTTTGTTTTTGTGTTAAGCATTTAATTGTATTGAATGCTTTCCTTCCCGGTATCTATGGAGATGCGAGTAACGTTAATACATTTTCTATTTTCTAATGTTCAATGACCTGTGCACTCCTGCAGAAACCTAACTTAGTCACTGCAGAGAACGCTGCTGACGGTGCCTCAGTAGCAGTTCTCTGTTTCTTCTTCTCATAACAGAGCTCCAGGGCTTGCAGGCCACCAGCCTACGCTGCTGAAGACCACGTTTCTCCCTCTCCCCTTGCAGTAAGGTGTGGTCCCATGACTAAGTCTGGGGGAAAAGGGGGGTGGATGGAAGTGATAAGCACAACTTCTGAGTCATCCTCCCCTTGAAGGTGAAACCATTTGTCCTGGGCATCTTTTGTCCTTCTTCCCGGTCGCTAGGAAATGGAAATGCTGCCAATGAGTGGGGGATAGAAGGTCGAGACCACACGTCTCTGGACCGGAGAGCAGAATACACTTCGTCTTCTTGAAGCCATTGTGTTACGGGGTCTTCCTGTTATAACAGCTTTGACGCAGTCATGGTGATTATCTTTTATGTATTTCTGGCTTCGACTTGCCAAAATGGGATGGGGAATCCCATGTGCATCAGTGAAAGCGGCCAGTAATTTTCCTTTCTTGTATTGCCTTTGCCCTTTTTGTGGGGGTGGGGGGAAGGTGCAAAGGTTATACCAGTTTCATTCAATGAGAGGGCAACATTGGTCAAGCCATCGGAGTCTGGTTTTGGAATCACGAGGGAGGGGGAAGAAGTAGGTTTTGAAATACTGATTCAATTTTTTTTTTTTTTTTTACTTTTATTAGCATTTCTTTGACACTGAATTTACCCCCGAGCCACAGTTTCTGTTTCTTCCGTTTTTCCTGGGGCATCTTTCCTTCTGCACAGCCTCCTCTGCCAGTTCAGGAACAACCTGCCCGGTTTCCGTAGGGTCCTCCCAACACGCGACTCTCAGCTAAGCCTTCAGTTCAGCCGCGCTCTCTGCATTTCTAACACGTGCAGCAGAGACTTGGCGCTCTTTCTGGGCCACCGATGCCCCATGTCCAGCCCCGCGGCTTGGCCTGGCCGCACCTACCAGCCAACTCCACCGCTGTAATGGGACACAGCGCTTCTCTAAAGTGACACCTTCAGATGCTTTTCGAAGTGGCTTTCCGAATATGCATACCCTTGATGGCCCCGGCAGATTCACGAGTGTTGGTAAAATGAACATGAAGACTTGGACCTCTTCATTTGCAGGGTTTTATGGGCTTTTTTGGGTCAAGTGAATAGCAAACCATTTTCAGAGGTCACCTCTGGTCGCTTTCTGGAGGAGGAAGCTAACTTGATTTCTTCAAAGGCTATTGAGCCATTTGGAAATTCTATTACTTCTTAGTCATCCTTTATAGATTTTTTCTAGAAATACTTTATATATTTTTCTATTTTGCTTGGGTTTTTTAAGCCATGCATTTGAAAATTTCTCCTTTTTAGTGTCTGTTATAGTCCTCCCGTTTGTCTTATATTAATTATTTTTGCTTCTCACTTTTTAATTGCTCCCCAAATTTGTCAATTATATCAAGTTTTTCAAAAAGCTAACTATTGACTTTTTAAATCCTTCCTACTATACAACTTTATTCCATTTATTTAAAATCTGTTCTGGCCCTGGCTGGTAGCACAGTGGATAGGGCGCCGGCCTGCAAACCCAAGGGTCGCAGGTTCAATTCCCCAACCAGGGCACATAAGAAGGTTGCAAACCAGGTCTCCAGTCGGGTCTGTGGCTGGAGGCAGGTGAAAAGCAACCATACATTGATGTCTCCCTTCCCCTCTTTCTAAAAATAATGGGATAAAATCTTTAAAAAAATAAATAAAAAAATATATATATATTCTTATGTTTATTATTTAATTTTTCTTTGGATTTCTTTTATTGCTCTTACTTTACTTCTCAGCTTTGAGTGCTTAGTGCATGAATTTTCAACCTAGCTTCACTCCTAATATAAGCTCTTAAGGCTATAAATTTACCTCAACTACTACTTTAGGGGCAACCACATTTTAAAGAATTGTGGTAAACTATACATAATGTAAAATTTACCAAAACCCACAATTTTTACATCTAATATCTTATTTGGTTTAGTTCTAAGTATTTAAAATTTTCATTATAGTTTTCTTTTTGATCAATGAGTTCCTTGACAGTGTGTTATTAATTTTCAAATGTTGGGAAATGGGATTGTTATCTTTTTGCTATTGTTTTTTTTAAATGGTATTGTGGTCAAAGAACTTGGCCTAATTCTTTTAAATTTGTTAAGATTTGCTTTATGTGTGACCTGTTATGGGGTTTATTTTTCACAAGCACATAGATATTCAGTGTCTAGTAAATCAAAGATGTTAACTGTGCTGCTCAAATCTTTTTTTTTCTTAAAGATTTTATTTATTATTCTTAGAAAGAGGAGAATGGAGAGGCAGGGAGAGAGGCAGAGAGGGAGAGAAACATCAATGTATGGTTGCCTTTGACCTGCCTCCAGCTACAGACCTGGCTGGAGACCTGGCTTGCAACCTGGTTATGTGCCCTGGCTGGGAATCAAACCAGCAACCTTTGGGTTCATAGGCGGGTGCCACCAACCAGGGCTCAAATCTTTTATATCATTACAAATAATTTCCATTTGTCTCACTTGATCTAACAGCTATTGAGAAAAGTTTATTAACTCTCCTACCATGATGAAGAATTTGTCAGTTCTTCACGTTTTATTTTTGCTTCATAAATCTTTAAGCCCTATCATCAAATGCATACAGCTTTAGAATTATTATATCTTCCTAAAATTTGTAACCTTTTATTAAAATAGCAGCCAACATTTTAAAAGTCTTTACTATAGTCTAAGATCTGGCACAGAGGGGCACTTAGTAAATTGTTATAGAAATAAGAGCTGTAGAAACAACAAAAAAGGAAGCCCTTGGGGGTGGGGGTGCCTTCGGGGTCTCTGGCAGGCCCCCTGGAGGCAGTACTGGGGACCATGGGGGTGAAGGTCCCCTCTGCCTCAGCATCACAGGCAAGGAAGGTCAGAGAGGGGTGGCCAGCTCCAGCAGTCCCCAGTGGCTGGAGTCTAGTCCCCAGCCTGACAGGTCCTCCCAGAGTGACTCAGCTTAGGGGCAAAATCCTGGGGGAACTGATTCAGACAGACGCTGATGATTCTTCCTTACCCTGCCCCCCTGACCCAAGGCTGATGGCCTGGGTCCAGCAGCCACCTCTCCCCTTCCTGCTGGAGGGGCCAGACTCAGGTCCAAAGGCTTCCCGGGGCAAATTCCCGTCTGCAGGAGGGGATTTTATCCTAGGAAATCCCCATGGAGCCCTAGTGCAGAGTGCTCTAGGGGAGTTTCCTAGTCTCCCCTGGGGGCTTTCCTTCTGCCCCCAAGCCGGGTTCTGTGCCACAGACACACCCAGAGGCAGAGCACAGCCAGGCTCCTGCTGCCCCCACTTTCAGACCCCAGGGGCTCTCCCTGTGGTCCCCACAGGCCATCCTCCATGCAGATGTCCCGACAGACACATCCCTTCCCCGTCTCCTCATCCACCTGCTCCCCAGGACGCTGTCTTCGCCTTTCTCTTTACACTCTGGGCGGCCACCTCAGCCACGAGAGGCTCCTGTCCCTGTCCCCAGGCCTGTGGGAGATGCCCCTACCCCACCCCACCTGCCCAGGGGCTCCTTGAGCTCAGCCGTCTTCCCCCAC